>PVJH01011645.1:27089-67977 GCA_004026705.1 Nesogale talazaci | reverse complement strand
CCTCCATCCTCCATCCTCATCCTCATCCTCATCCTCCATCCTTCATCCTCCATCCTCCATCCTCATCCTCCATCCTCATCCTCATCCTCCATCCTCATCCTCCATCCCCAATCTCCACTCTCATCCTTTTTACTCATCCTCTGAAGCAGTAACTTCTGGATTAGAAACTGTCTTAAGAAGGAAACCGCTTTGTTTCCACCTCCTCATCCTCCAGCTCCACAACCCTGCCCTCTTGCCATCCACCTATGTCACTATGGCATTTCACAACCCCAACCAGTCTCAGTCCCTCCCGTGGAATTGCATCTTTCATTGGACAATGTGTGCTTGCTTTCCTGAAGTAGACTAGACACTAGACACTAGACCAAGCCCACTGCCACCAAGCTGCTTTCCCTGAGAGCATCCTCCAGGAGAGGGTCCGAGCTGCCATGTTTCTGAAAAGAGACCACCTCGCCCTTCTCCCACAGGCTTCGGCTGCCTTCCTCCTACCATCCCGGGCAGGCCCCTGACAGACCGCAACTACAATGGGGGACATGGGCAGCACCAAGAGCGGTACTTTGCCTGCCACTCAGGCAGGGGAAGCAGGGACAGGGCTGACTGCACGGCTGTGAGGCCTCCTTGGCAGCCTTACCGGAGTCCCTGGGCTGCAGTGCCATCCTTGGGGAAACGGTGGGCTCAAGGAGCTGGAGAAGGAGCAAGTGTCTCGTTCATGGACCTCAGCTTCCCCCATACACTGGCAGTCAGATGGAGTGCCCACAGGGTCCCCATTGCCGTGTCCTGCATGTGGAAGACAGGCTTCACAGACTGCCAAGGGCAGTGGCCTACAGGGTAAGAGTGGTGCCAGTAAACCCGGGTCTCCTCATCGGCAATGCCAGAGCGGTGCTTCTCCTTGGTGACCCTGTGCTCTCTGAGCCCCTGGCTGGTAGAGTGGGAATGTGAGGTCCCCCAGATCTGCGACTCTTACTCGGACGATAGGGGCTTCCTGCTCACCTCCTGCCACCTCGCACGCACCCTGACCAAGCTGCTGAGCTGCAGGGGTCCTGTCCTTGGGAAGTTCTCCCACAACCCTGGGTGGACCCTGTCGGCCAAGAAGCAGTGTGGAGCTCTGTGCGCCTGGTCAGCAAGGCTGACTGCCCCCCAAGGACACACACACACACACACACACACACACACACACTTCACAACCAGTGTGAGCAGTGCCAAGTTCATGTGCAGTTGAGGCGCCCTCTCTGTCCTGGGGGGAGGAATACTAATGTACACCTTCCATGGCCTTCTCTGTGTGGAGAAGGGTGGGGGGAAGGCTGGTTCCCCCATCAGGTCAGGTCGGAGCTGCCCCATCCCTCCATCTCTGGGATCCAGCCTGGGCATGAAGATCATGCAGAGAACCGGTTCCAGGCCCTGCCCTGGGGTCTCACCCTGGGGGATGCAGGTTAACTTCTTACCAGACAGAGGACCTGACACGGGATTGGGGGAGCTCTGTCTCCCCATGCCCAACCTACCTGCTGTCTTTCTCCCAGAGCCCAGCACCCAGCTCCCCGAGGGACAGACCCCAGGTCTGTCCTCTGAGGTGTCAGATGTCATGAAGGACAGAGTCCCACAAAGGGGTTTGCATCTTCAGAAACACCCAGGGGCAGTTCTCATCTGACCTTGGCTGGCTGTGAGGCAGAGTTGACTCCACGGCAGAGTCTGACTTGGTTTTTGTCAGGACAGAGGAAGGAGCAGGTGGCACGGAGAGCTGGGCACTGGGCAGCTAACCACATGGTCGGTGGTTCAAAGCTGGCAGCCGCTCCTTGGAAGAGAGCCTGTGTGCTCAGGTAGATTTACTGTTAACAAACCCCACTCATGGGGGCTGTGCATCAGCACCAACTTCGTGAGTGTGCTGTGTGAAAGGTCACTTGAGCACACTGTCCGCTGACCATTCAGCACTGACCACTGACCACCCACCACTCACCTCTCATGGCTCACCACTGACCACTGACCACCCTCCACAGACTTTTCGCAGCTCACCACTAACCACTCAATGCCTATCACTGACCACCCACCACTCACCTCTCACAGTTCACCGCTGACCACTCACTGATCATAGCTGACCGCTGACCACTCACCGCTCACTGTTTGCTGGAACACATGCCCCCCAGCAGCCGGGCAATTCCTGTCAGTGCACAGTTCCTGTCACGGCCCCTACCGAGGATGCACGAAGCAGAAAGCCGGCCTGCAGCCCTTACAGAAGTGGACCACAGTCCAGGTTCTCACCATGGTGCCAAATGGTCCCTTAGTCACTCTGCTGGGCACTGTCTACCCAGAGCTCCGCCCACCTGTCCTGAGTGCAGATGATCTCCGGGTGCTCCGGGGACCGTCGAATACCAGAGTCTATGTCCCTTGAGAAGAACTGCCACAGGCCAAGGAGATGGCCAGCGTTGGCAGAGAGCTGCGAGGTTGACGGGGGCATAGATGGCTTGCCTGCTCTGCGCTGCCTGCCCCATCCCCTCAGCCTGTCCTGAGTGAGCACACGTGTGGGCGCAGCAGCCCCTGGTGGGAGGCAGGTGTAACTACACCTTTCCCTGCAGATTCCATCCCAACTGCTGTTGCAGAGAACCGCCCTCACCCCCATGAAACCATTCTTTAATTACCCTTTTATAAACCATTCTTTTGTTACTTTTGGTCCACCAGCCACCCGCACGCTGTCCCTTGTCTCCTGGTGGACAGCCACATTTCCCCGTTGCTGTCCTTGGTAGCAGTGGTTTTTTGACTTGTGTGCCACTGGCTGCCTTTGCTGAGCACACTCTCCAGGCCTGCCCAAGTCCTGCCGCGCTCTAGACAGTCCGCAGGGTTTCCACGGGCACACTGGATTCCACAGGACGGGCGGAGCAGCCGCGCGTGTCTGGCCCTCTGTCGTTTGGGGTTGTGATAGGCACGCTCTCACTTTGCTAGTGTGCACAGCTCATGGTTGTGGCGGACCCAGAGGTCCTTGTCTTCGTCCCCTGACCCCACGTGTTTCTGTGACA
Organism: Nesogale talazaci; assembly: GCA_004026705.1. Taxonomy (NCBI): domain Eukaryota; kingdom Metazoa; phylum Chordata; class Mammalia; order Afrosoricida; family Tenrecidae; genus Nesogale; species Nesogale talazaci. The sequence goes on along the minus strand of PVJH01011645.1, from coordinate 64,975 downwards.
ATGGCTATGCCTGGCGCCTACCACGGAAGGAGGGCAGGGAGGGAGGGGGGAGCATTGCCTCCAGCGCACCTCCCTCTGCGCACCCCGAAGGGCCTCCGAGTCCCAATCTGGCCTGGTGCCTGTGGGAAGGGAGGCTGTCTCCATGTCTGAGGGGGACACTTCCTGAACTGGTCTGTTTGTGGGGCACCAGCTGTGCAGAGCCCCGTCCCTGCGAGTCAGGGATTTCAGACTTGGCCCAGTGAGGTGGGGGCTGGGAGAGGGGTGGTTCCTGGCTGCTGACCAACAGAGGGACTGTGGAGCCAGGCTGACTTGGTCTGCCGCAGAAGAGACCCCTGGGGATGCCCCCTGTCTCCCAAGCTGCTCCTCTCAGTCAGACTCCGTGGCCACACTGTGGGGACGCGGGGTGTGCCAGGAGAGGCGTCTCATGTGGAAGGGATGTTGGTGGCTGGGGGTTAACACTGACCCCACAGGCAGAGGCTGGTGCTTCTGTGGAGCCTGGTCCTATTGTGAAACAGAGAGAGAATGCAGACTGATGGATGGGGGTAATCATTTTTTAAAAGCCCCATGGGCAAAACTGGAATGTCATCACAGGACCCCGGCTGAGCCTAGACTGGTGACACTCTGTGACCCCAAGAGCCCCAGCAGCCCTGTGAGCAAGGCCTCGGTCCCAAATGACCACTAGGCTGGGGGCCGGGGCCAGCTCAAGCCTGGCACCAAGGTGCAGCCACCTTGCCAAGACCCAGCTGCAGCCACGCCAGCTCCTGGCCCACCCAGGAGGGGCAGAGCGTGCCCCAGGGCCCTGACAGCGGGGTTACCCTGCTGATGGCCGTGGCCTTGTTGTCCTGGCCCAGCCCCTGTGTCATCTAGGGGTCACAGAGCTCAAAGGCAGTGCCAGGCTGTCCTGCAGCCCCATGGATAAGGTGTGTGACCCTGAGTTTCCCTCCCCGATGGTGGCCTGAGCCAAGGGGGGCGGGGGTTGGCAATGGGGGTTGAAAGGAGGCAGAGTCCCTGGGCAAAGGCTGTGCTGTCCATGGCCAGGTGTCTGCGTGCACAGTGACCTGCTCTCAGCAGAGCTTTCTTTTGGAGGTCACAGCTCTGGTGGCCCAGGGGGCAGGCCTTGGGTTGATAATCACAGGCCAGTAGTTCAGTTCCGGCCGCTCTGTGACTCCTCTGTCCTCAAACCCACAGAGGCTGTCTCCTGTCCTACAGGGACGCTAATCATCAGACCAGGAGCTCTCTGAGGCCTAGAGCGAATGCATGTCCTCGCAGGGCAGGGCACGCATCTCTGTCCACTGGGTTTAGATTTCCAGGTGATTCATTGATCTTGGGCAGGTGAGGAGACCCATTGGTGAGGAGTCCTGCAGGCAGATGTGTGGCTGTCCATCTGGGAGGGCCAGGTTCTCTGAGAACACTTGCATGGGCAGGGAGAACTCAGGACCTAGGGCTGTCAGGGGGTGTGATCTCGCTGCTGCAGAGACCCTGGGTGCCCTGCATGCCAGGGGGCTTTCCGAGGAGCCTGGACGGACCCCAGGAGGGACTCAGAGGGACAGCATGCCCACACCAGGCTCACATTCTTGAGAGCCACATGGGGAGCCCTCCCCCACCCCAGCCTGCCACCAGCACCCTCCTCCTCCCCAGGCTGGAGGGAAGCTATGCAGGGCAGGACTAGAACATGGCAGGGGGTGAGGGAGGAGAGGGGAGCAGGAGATGGTGGAACAGGAGGGGGACATGGGAGGGGCAGGTGGGAAACAAGTAGAGAAGGGTGACAGATTCTCTGGGCAGCCGTGGCAGCAGGAGGCCAGGAAGGCACACCAGTCTGCCTTGGAAGAAGCATGGTCAGAGGGCTCCTTGGAGGCAAGGAGGGCAAGACATGGACTTGTGTATTTTCAGTGCTGTCAGGAGAGACCAGTCCCTGGAAGACAGCGGGGTAGAGAAGAAGAGGGTGGCCCTCGACGAGGTGGGTGACTGCAGCATGGACGCAGGCATGGGGACCGTGGGTGGATGTGGGTCAGCACCTGCTTGATAACACTACCGGCCCCCCATGGAGCTCAGCCCTGCAGATAGACACTGCCGGGCATGGGTCACCCCACCCTATGGTTTTCCCTGCTGTGTACTCTGAGTGCCTCTTCTTCCAGCACCCCGTTATGCTGGTACCTCTTCTTTACAAAATACAGTCAGGCCTTCTTCAAACCTGTCAGCCTGGAAGCTTTGTTGGGCCTGTACACTTGAATAACTGGGCTCGGAGTCCAGGGCTGCAGCTACAAGGCAGCCACCCACGAGGATGCACTGGCAGAGGGGTGGCCAGGGAGGAGAGAGGGGACATTACCAGAGCTGACCCTGGCTTTGCTGGCATCCCGCCTCCCGCCTCCTCTTTCAGCTTCAGCACACTCTCTCTCTTTGGCCCAGTCCTCTGCCTTCTGTGTGGCTGCTGGCCAAGGAAAGTGGCACCCATGTGGACCCCTGTGCACCCCCACCCCACCCCCCAACTGTGTCAGACACGCACCCCCAAGGCCCCTGGATGCCCCACTGGGCGGCGTGGCTGGCTCTCCGGCCGTTTCCTGCTCACCACCCTGCAGCCAGCATTTAATGAACTAATTACACCTGCTGTCAGGAGTGCGAAGCCGGCGCCCATTTGTTCTGTGCCCAGACCAGCTGAGGGCCCTCCCCCAGGGACAGTGGTAATTGGTCCCCGGCTAATCCGTCACGACGTATGCCCAGTGTCACCATCTGTCCGTCTCTGTGTGCCTCCGCCTGCCTGCACATGCTGGCTGCCAGAGGGGAGCAGGGGGCCTGGGGATGGGGGCTCATCGGGCCCGGGGTGCGGTGGCTGTCTGCAGTCAGCACGAGAATAGGCAGGACGGGAGCAGTTGTTGGCCCAGTCCAGAAGATGAACTTCAGAAGCCATGAGAGGGGCCTCCTGGAAGACCTGGTTGGTGCAGACCCTGGACCCCACAGCTCTGGGGCAGTGGCTGCTGGCTGTTCTGGCGGACAGGGACTGCTGCTCTGGTGCTGCTGGTGGTAGCACGGTGGACACGGAGTGACTAGGACGGTGCTTGTCAGCCTCTCCAGAGAAGCATAGCTGGGCCTTTCAGTGCTGCCTACGTGAAATGAGCCCCCGCAGAGAAGCCCCAGTATGGTGACTGCTGTGGCCCCGGGGGATTCTGGTGCCATCTGTGGGAGCCTCAGAACCCGGACTTATCCTATCTGAAAGCAGGGCCAGAGGATGTGAGAAACCCATTAAGACACACAGGGCCTGTTTGGAGGACTGGCTCCCTGGGACACATCATCAGGAAGTCCAGTTGCTAGCAAAGGAGCCCTGGTCTGGCACAGGGCCAGCCAAAGCAGGAGAACCTGCCCAGGAGGCGGGTGGAAGCAATAGCCAGGAATGTGCGCAAACATTCCCACCCTGAGGGAGGCCGGCCCTTCCAGCCGCAGGGTCCCCCTGAGTGGAAGCTGACTCCTCTGCCCACACGGATGCAGTGTAACGAGAAACCGTTCTCATGAGTAAGCACAGTGATGGAGCAAGGGAGAACATTGCTGCTGCGATGAAGCAGTGTAACCACACCACTGCTACATGTAGCAAGTCAAGTCACAATGTGCTGACATCACATCCATGATGCAGAAGGTGTGTGGTAATGTAACAACGTCCCAACATTGTTGCTGGAACTAATAAGTGCAGCAATATAACAGTACTATCATGATGAGCAAGCACAGTATTTTAAAAATGTAACAATATTATTTCTACAGCAAACAAGCACATCAATTAACAATGTAACAATATTTTTGCTGTAATAAGCACAGTAATGCAACATTATTGCCATGATGAACAAACACAGTCATGTAACAATGTAACAACATTGCTGTGCAACTAACAAGTACAACAATGTAACAATACAAGGTTTGTAACTAATAGTCTTAGTTACCACAGACTCAGTGACAAGGAACTTACAAAGCTGGAGGTCAGACATCTGGGCAGGGGTGGGTGGGGTGCGGTGGGGGGTGTCTCACTGGACTGAAGTCACAGTGGCAGGGGGAGGGGACTGGTTCTTCCTGGGGCTTCTGAGCTGGTCAGTTTCCTTGCCTTGTCCAGCATCTAGCCCTCCACGTTCCCCACCTTCTTGCTTCCCCTGTGGCGTCAGAGGCAGCAGTGGTGGGTGAGTCTTCCTCACAGAGGAAGCTGCCTTCAGCCTCTGGGAGGGACGTGTGTTTGCACTAGCAATCCAGGACAATCGTTTCCCTTTCGGGTCAACCAGTGAGCAATTGATTCCAACTGCCCTAATTCTTCTTTGCTTGCTAAGGTGTCCACAGGGTCTGCAGGTAAAGCATGCAACCAGGAGTCTGCTAGCACCCGGCTGCTAAGGTGGTGGAGGGGGCAAGGGGGCCATTAGCCCCTGCCTGGACATGCCCAAGCCCTGCTCCGGGCATCGGTGTCTGGTAAGCAGGTGCCCGGTCATGCCAGCTCATGGCAGACCCCAGTGAGCGCACACACGTGTGAGGTGGGAATTATGGTGTCTATGAATCAGGGTGTGAGGCTTCAGCGGAAATGAGGTCAATTCTTTGCAAGTTGTGTTCTCCCCACCCCCTCAACTTGCATATAGTAAACGTTTAAGGTGCCCTGGTGGCATAATTGAGCTGCTTGCCACAAGGTCATTGGTTCAAACCCATCAGTCAATCCACTGGAGACAGATGAGGCTGTCTGCTCCCATAAAAAAATAAAGCCTCGGGCTGAGCCCCGTTGGCGTAGTGGTTGTGCGCAGCACTGCAGCCCACTGGGACGGAGGTTCAATTCCAGCAGTGGCTCCACGGGAGCAAAGGCTGGGCCTCCTACTCCCGCCACCAGAGGGCAGTGATATCCCTCCCCCCAAAAAAATAAAGCCTCAGAAACCCACAGGGCCCACCCCACAGGCCCTGAAGAGCCATTATGAGTTGAGATCCCCCAGGGAGTGAGTGAGCAGCAAGTTTGGGGTATTGCTGTCTATGGTTCAGCACATGTATACATTTGGGTCCATAGAACCACCAGGACAAACAGGATATGAACAGTTCCATCACCTCAGCAGTGGCTGGTCCTGCTCCCCCAGGCTGCCCCAGAGATGCTCTTGGTCCACGTCAGGAAAGTTGCAAGCATATGGCTGCTTTCTGCCCCTGCTGCCCCTGCACTTAGCCAAGCACTTGTCCTTCTGCGGCAACGGTATGTTCACATCACCCATGTCTCACCATTCCAACTTCTAAGGTGGTTTGCTTGCACTTCTTCCGAGACGGTGTGTTAGTCCCTGTGACAACCTAGAGGACTCTCAGCACTCCTCACAGCACCATTACTCAAATGCGTCCATTCTTCTTTGGCCCCCTTATCCAGTGCCGACTTTCCCCTGTGCAGGGTGTGATGGAAAGTGCCACGCCCCCCTGGGTGCTCAAAGTGACTCCTGGTCAGCCCTTTCAGGAGATCTGGGTGCAGGGCTGCTCCATCTCCTGACTGAGTTTCCGTGAGCGTGGACTGGGGTCCAGGCAGGCTCCCCTGCAACCTGTTCTCCATGCCTCCTGAGGTCATCCGGGGCCCACAGGCGAGGATGGGGGATCTGTCGACACTGGGTCATGATCCATGCTGAAGGCTGTGGCCCTGGATCTTCTGATCCGATGAAACTGTGCGGTCTTAGAATCTCCACAGCCGTTCTCTTCTGCCCCATCGGGGGCTGCAGGTGTGAGTGGGCTCGCCAGCGTGGCGTTGGCAGGTGCAGACCAGTTGGGGAACTGCAGCCCTGGCACGTGGGAAACTGCCAACCCGTGTGCCCAGTGCTGCACCCCTCTGGCTGCCCACCGTGTGGGGATCCTCATGACTGCATATGCTTCCCCAGGGCAATGCCTTTGCTGGGACTTTCAGCAGCTCCAGGGAGCACAGCGTCGGCTCCTGCCTGCCTCGTGGCCGAGTCTCGGGCTGGTCACCATTGGAGTGGCGTCTGCTGCAGTGGCCGCTACACTCTCCAAACAGGCAAGTTTCTTGTGGTTCCATCTTTAGAGTTCTTTGAGTCTTGTCTGATATCGTGTATTTACAATTCTTTCTTCAGGTAGTAGGAAAGAAGAAAGAACAATGAAGTAAGGATTATATGAGTGTATAGCTATAGATCATATGTACATATAATATATTCAGGACTCACGGGCATGGTAAGGGTGTTGGATCAGGGGGAGCTGATACCAAAGAGTTCAAGCAGAAAGTAAATGTTTTGAAAATTATGGTGGCAACAATTGTACAATTGCGATTGCTCTAACTGAACAATGGATGTTTTATATTACCTATAAGAGCTCCTGATAAAATGATTAAAGAAAAAAGACATCAGAAAGAGACAGAGACAAAGGAGCAGGGTGGAGGCTACCACGCTGGATAAAGTCCAGTTTACCTAGTTCTTTCCCGCTTTCTGGGTTCTCCCCTCCAGGCAGGACCTGGGAGCTCAGGGACAGAGTTGGGAAAGCAAAGGCCCCTCGAATCTGTCTCTCCTGGATGCTTCAGGGGGTTGCGTGCTGCGTTTTTCTGTCATCCCGGCAGAGCCAACGTCTGTACAGTGGGAAACTTTGACAAAGGGCTTGACTTGGCTTTGTTTGCAGAGCTAGCCAGTGGTTCCGTCCTGGTTGTTGAAAGGCTCCTTGGTCCTTGGGGTTTCTCTTCTCCCTCATCCAGGATCAGTGGACTCCCCATGTCAGGGTCTATTTCTGGGTCTTGGCTCTGCCCCGTTGATCTCTGTATCTACCTGTTGTCGGCACTGTGTTGCTGCTGGAGCAGAGTGGTGCAGCATTAGGCTGAGCCCCGCTCAGGCAGAGAGTCCGGTCTGAACCCCGAGGTCAGGCCAGGACTGGCCTCACGGCTTTGCAGGGCTGGCACTCTCTAGGGCGCAGACAGTCTCCTCTCTCTCCCGAGGAGTGAGGGGTGAATGGTGTTTCTAACTGCTGAGCTGCTGGCTGGCAGTCCATCTGGAACCCAGTGATGGGAACCTCATTTTGTAGCTTTCAGAATGCTTGGATTGCTCCAACTTCTCTATCTGCCCTGTGGATTCCAGAAGGAGCTCATCTGGGCCTATACAACCCGCTGCCCGATTTTGTACTGGGATTGTGTTCCATGGAAGGAGGCTGGCATCCAAGCTCCTTCTGGATCCGCACATTTCTTCCCCATTGCTTTAGGCACGCCTCGACGTTCCCATCTGTGCCTTTCAGTTTGAGACATGGAACCTACGTCTCATTGTGTGTGTGTGTGTGTGTGTGTGTGTGTGAGTCTATGTATGTGTGCGAGTGTGTGTGTGAGAGAGTGTGTGTGTATGCACGCGCATACGTGTGCAGCTGTGGTGCATGATGTGTGTTCGACTTTCCAACTTTTCACTGCGAGTTTATAAACAGACGAACAATGCAGGCGACACAGGCCATGTAGTGTCTTTCTCTGCTGTGCGCAGGCTCACTGTGGGTGGGAGCTAACAGCAACTGTTTATAAATATCAAAGTGCTTTTGAATGCTGACTTTCCATCTTGAAGCCTCGCAGAGCACACTTGGTTTTAGGAGGACCTGCTTGTTTGCGTTATAGGCTGTTTGGGGTGGTCTCTGTAGCGCAAGCATCATGATGGGGTAGTCCCCTCCCCTCTAATATGTGGGACTTTGATGTCATCTGCCCACTTGCTGCCCTGGCGAGGACATCAGCCCAGTGATTGGGGGCAGGAGTGTAGAGAGATCAGCTTGGCTTTGACCCTGTCTTCATCACTCAAAGGTCGCCCTTCTCAGGCCGGGGGGCCTCCCTCTCCCAAACTGCAGAGTGCTTTCGTCATGGTGGATGCTGAACCTGTCGCCTGCTTTCTTGTCATCTGGGGATGAAGTCGGGCCATGTTTCCTCTTTGCTCTATGGTGGGCTGCATTGCTGCAAATGTGGGAGCAGCACTGCCTTCGTAGAGGGGAAACCCCCCTCGTCTTGATGGAGATGGAGTGATGTGCACAAGGTGCTCCATATGACTGGCTCAAAACCTTTTAAAACTCAGTGTCTCTGGCAGAGTTTCTGGCCTTTGGTTGTAACATCATGGGTCTGGGGAGGCTCTTCACAGTCGGTTTCTTTGAGAAGTGCAGGACAGTAGAGGCGCTTCCTTCCTTCCTGAAGCTTCAAATCACCTTCTGGTCCTGTCTCCCGCTTCCCACCTGCACAGCTTCCTTCGGCACCTGAGCCTGCGGACACAATCCTCTCCCGTTCCCTCCGCTGCTCTGAAAAAGCTGCTGACAGGGTGTGTGTGGGCCTCCAGCTGGTGCTTCCTCCACCAGCTCCATCCCATGTTTCCCAGGGATGACCCCCCACGATGGTTGCTGTCAAGAAAACCACTCTTCCTTTGTCTTTCGTTGTCTGCTGTTACAACCTGGCTTTTCGGGGTGTGGATTTCTTTGAATATCATGTTTGGGATTACGTTATAATTTTCATAAGCCTGATTTTTCTTAGATGACTTGACAAATCAAAATTCCGCATTGCCGAGAACAATCCATTTCCTATGGCAAGGTTTCCAGGACTGACTGCAGGTCTCCCCAGAATTGGGCAGTCTCCACTTTCTTCCTCAGAGCTGCTGGTGGGCTTGAACCACTGGTCTTGCTGTCAGTAGCCCAATGCCTAACCCCCAGCGCCACTCAAGCTCCAAACGACTTGCCAGAATCGGCCTCCTGCATGACTGGTCCCTTACCTTTCTTACTGTGCACACACCTGTCTGAGGTCAGAGGTCAGGAGGAGCAAGGGAAGCCCCTCTTGGGACTTCCAGCCCTAGAGGACCGGCTGCCTTCACAGTGACCCCATAGAGGTGGGAAGTCTCCAGGAACACGACCTCCTCCCAGGGAGATGGCCATCCAGCCAAGCGCTCCAGACACTGCACTGCCAGCTCCTCAATCCTCTGGGCGGCCTCTTTCCAGTGGCCCTGGTTCCTCAGGGGGCTCCGTGGAACACGTGGCAGGGGCACAGAGTGGGAGGCCGGGCAGGGCTCCATGGCCCCACAGCTCGCCTGGCTCTGTGGGGGCTGCGGGCAGAGATTGTACCTCGGCTGCGTGCACTGCAGCGTCAGCAGTTGGAAACCGCCAGGCACTTACTGGAGGGAGAAGGATGCGACTCTGCGCCCTGACAGGAGGGCAGTGTGGGCACCCCAGGCCACTCCCCCTGTGCTGGGGGGCCAATGGGGACCTGCAGTGACTGTCATCTATGGAGGACTATTACCGACCCCACAATACCATGGGGAGGACCTCTGAGAACCCCTGGTCCTCCATCCCCCAACAGTGAGGGCCTTGCCGTCGAAGACAGCTAGGTGCCAACACTCCCATGTCTGTCTGTGTGTCATGCTAGGAGGTGGGGGATGAATGGGGGGCAGATATCCTGGGGCACCCAGCACCCAGCAGGCACCTCAGGCTGCCTGGGAGGCCCCGCACCAGCAGGGGTGCTGCTCTGCTCACAGAGGGGAAGGGGTCAGAGCCCATGTTGGCACAACAAAACCCAGGCTCCTGAGAGCAGCTTGGATCTGAGCGAAAATCAGAGATCAATTTCCTGATTACACTCCAGGAAAAACAAGCTGGAACATTCCACTCTCGGGGTAATTGCTTAAGGATTTGCAAAACACATTTCTTCTGAAAAGCTAAAGACCTATTCACTGCCCCCACCCCCGTATTTGTTTCCACAACAGGGAGCTGGAGTGCCCCCCCCCCAACACCTGCCTTCACTGTGGTCAGATCTTAGGAGAGAGCAGCCGTGGCCCAGGACTTGATGCTCAGCGGAGCTCAGGGCGCCCCTGCACCCGTCAGCATCCATGCAGCCCATCTCCCACCTGACTGCAGCCCAGCCCCTTGTCCCAGGAGCAGAGCCATGGCCTGCAGAGCTGTTCATTGGAGAAAGGGACCCTACCCGGGACATCCCCTGCCGACAGGACACGTGGCCCAGTGGCCTCCGGAGGGCAGACAGGGGTGACCTGTTGTCACAGAGCAAAACTGCCCTGGGCTTTCTCCGCGGCCATCTGCACCAGGCAGACAGACAGCCCTCTCTTCCTGGCCTCGACCAGAAGTGAGTGGTCAAATTGCCAGAAGGACAAACAGACCAGTCCCAGCCAGAGTGCCTCTGGGAGGCCAGGAGGATGAGCCCTCGCTTTGCCAGGAGAGGCCAGACCCAGAGAAGGACTCGATGGCCAGTCGGGTGGAGGGGCGTGGGGGGGGGGCGCTTGATGCAGATGGGCACAGACCGCAGCGGGGGGGGGGGGGGGGCAGTGCGGAGCTGAAAGCGCCTCCCTCCCTTGTGTGCGCAGGCTCGCTGTGTTGGTGAGAGCAGCAAGCGCAGGTCGTGTGAGCCTCCCAGGAGGCGGAGGGCACCACTGCCCCAGCCCCACAGCCAGCACATCCGTCCATCCCTGCTCAAGAGAACCTCTCCCCCAGGCGTCGGCAGGACTGTCCCTCTCCATGCGGCAACCAGCCTTGGCTTCCTCCCTCGCGAACGCTGGTGGGTTTGAGCTGCCAGCCACCCAGCTTATACAGGGCAGGGCCAGCAGGGCTCCTTCTGAACTCCGTAGAGGAGTCCTGAGCGCAGCCATGTAATGGGCTAACAGCTTGTCACTGGAGAATCCCATCCCCTGCCCCCACTCCGAGGCCATTTCCTATGTCACACGTTCTGTGCTGGCCTCCGTCCTGCTGCCCTAGGCCTGCCTCAGGACAGGCAAGCTCTGTCTCCATGCCCCCAGCTCCACTCAGTGTCCATGTGTTCCAGGACGCGCAGCTGACAAGTGCGTGCTGACGTGATAGCCCATGGGGAGGGAGGATGCGGCTGGACACCCCCACTGCAGCATCTGTCGGCACGGGTCGGTCCAGCCCCCACACCCCCAGAGCTGCCTGAGGTCCTGAGCTCCGAGGTGCTCCATCCTGTGGATCTGTGGCCACACACAGGCCAGCAGACCCCGTCAGGGCCCCCGAGGGCTCAGGGCCTGTTCTCAATGGGGCCATGGATGGTCACCGCACAGTTGAGGAAAGACGTCTACAGTTGGTCTCACAAGGCATGCCCTCCTTCCTGGGGGGGCTGGGGCAGTGTTACCCACCAAGCCTGAACCAAGCTGGAGCCACCCACATTCCCGATAGACTGCAACCCGTTACCCAGCCTGGGCCTGACCTAGGCATCCGGCACAGGCCTGCGGGGAAAGTGGAACCCCAGGTGAGTTTATGCCTGGCAACCTGACCCCAGGTTCTGACATCAGGACATGACTGGCTTGTTGAGGCAGGACTGCCCCTCTCCCTCAGGGACCAGGCATCAGGAACACCTGGCCAGCAGCATGGGGTGAGAGGGGCAGCAGTCAAGGCAGCACAGAGGGCAGCCTCCTGGACAGTCGCTGTGCCCCTCGGGCTGGTTGGGTGCCACTTGCCTGTGCAGAGCATCTGCTACTCAGGCCATGCTGAAAATCAGCAAGTCCATATGTATGACACGTTCCTGGGCCACTCGCACCAGGGCCTGAGCCCCTCCTGCACCAGGGCTGAGTGTGGCCTCCAGGAGAAAGCTCTGTGGCATCTGGCCTGGCCACCGCTGTTCCCATGGTACCGTGGTCCAAGGAGATGTCCTGTCAGCTGATGATGCTCAGAGAGATGCTTGAGCAGATCCCAGCATTGCATGCCTGGTCACCTACATGGCCCCTGTGCCTCTGGGTCAGCTCTGTCCCCAAGGGCCCAGTACTAAGGAGGGGCCTTGTGCTGCTGAGACCAGGACACACGTCCTTGTTTTGGGCTTGACCTTGTACTGCCACCAGAAGATGTGGCAGGAGGGAGTTTTCTATTGGCAGCTGGGAGAGGGCACCCAAAGATGAGGCCTTTAAGGCAAGCCCTTTGAACCCTGATTGTTAGTCAGCTAAGCCCCACCTCTGTTCCCGGATGGCAAGGTTCAAACTGCCCTTTTGGAAGCAGGGTTCTGAGCCCCTCCAGGGAGGAACACCTCCTCCTCCACACCCCCATCTCGCACTGGTGCCCCAGGAAGTTTCACCGTCAGTACAGCTCACGCTCAGGTGTGCACGGAAGCTTCCTGGAGCCTGCAGTGTGAGTCACACTGCTGACTTAAGGCTAAGCAAACACTCACCACCCACCAGTGAGCATCAGGGACAGGAGTCAAGCTGCCACGCAGATACAGTCCCGCAGGTGAGGTGCCTCCCCGGCGCCTCTTTCCCCAGTCTGCATGCACGCACGCACACACACGCTCGGGAGCATCACACCCCACCACCTGCATTTCATGACCAGCTTTGCTCTTTCTTTTAAACTTTTATTGGAATCAACTTCACATGTCATAGGAGCCCTGGTTGCACAGTGGTTGTACATCAGGCTGCTAACCCCCAAATCAGCAGTTCAAAGCCACCAGCCACTCTGTGGAAGAAAGACAGAGGCTTTCTGCTCACCTAGAGAGTTAGAGTCCCAGAAAAGCATAGAGACAATTCTGCCCTGCCATGTGGGGTCTCTGTGAGGGACAGTCAGCTTGGAGGCGCTGAGTCTGGACAATGTTATCACTCATTCACACTCAGAAAAATGGGTACAATTGTCACCACAATTTCAGAATTCATTGTGGGTCCCCACTTCCCTGCATCTGCCCAGACATGTCCTTAGTTACTGCCTCTATAGACAAAGAAGGTCAACAACAATGACTAAATGAAATGCAGAAAACCCTCAACTACAAAGAAAGCAGAAAATGTTAAAAACTGAAACAACTTTAAAATGGGTCAAAGGAGAGATCACATCATATGGTTTAGCATTTTCACCTAACTATGTCCGCCATCACCAACTTTACAATGCTCTCTGCCTGACAGGAAAGCTACTGACCTCCCTGACTGTGGTCAGAAGGGGTTCAACAGAGGCTTCGTTCATGTGTGAACACTGCAAATGGATTTGGGGCTCCCACACTCCACCATAACCTTCCATAAGCCAGGTGTTCACAACGTAAGCGCTGTTCCCTGTTTCCAGAATGGGTTTTATTACTTACAATCCTTGGGTCACACGGGCTGGTGTGCTTCTTCTCTGGGCACTTACTTGATGCCTCACGTGGAGGAGGCTCTTTGAAGATCGACCAGCTATGTTTTTTAACCCAGCCCTGACTTGAAGCAGCAACAGAACAAATGATTTCTGATTCTGTGCCATATTCATTGTCTTAGGCAGGGTTCAACCAGTAAAGTTAAAATACATAAAATGCATGCCAAGAAAATGAGTCCCGCAGTTGCAGAAGCAGGCCAGCTCCAAGTCTGTGGGTCCGACTGGGCTGGACAATCCTGCTGACAGGAGCAGCTGAGGGACTCATGCACACGTGCGCAGCAGGACGACGCAGGCTTATGGCAATGAGTGGCAGGTGAATCAAAGGTCAGGAGGCCGAGGGACAGGCTGCTGCTCACTCGGGATCAGCAGACACTATGGCAGACCCTTGGTTCCAGTCTGAAGAATCAGAGGTTGATGAACCAGATGTACAATCCAAAATGAACAAAAATTAAGCAAACTTTCCCATGGTGTCCACATCTAAGGATGCAGGCCATTCCCCCAAAGAAACATCCTTTCAAAAATGAGCTCAGGGCTGTTATCAGAAGGTGTTGTATCGCACCCCAACCTTCTCATAACTGATCGGCTGCGCATAGCAGACCCCATTATGCAAGTAGTAGATCGCACCATGGCAGAAGACTGGGTCTTAACTACCAAGCCACTTAGAACCATGACCCAGTCGAGTTGACACAAAACCTGTCATTCAGAATCACCCCCATGTTAGAGCCTATTCTATCAGCCTCCATGTCAATCCATCCCAAACAGGGTCTTCCTCTTTTCCCCGGACTCTACCAAGCATGCTGTTCTTCTCCAGGGGCTATTCCCTCCTGATACCGTGTCCTGAGTCTCCCTTCTAAGGAGCACTCTGGCTATCGACTCCAGAGGTGGCCAGAGATGGGGAGCAGCCGCAGCAGAGCCAGGAGACTGTCTGAGACGGCAAGGGAGGCTTCCCGGCCCCTGGAGTGAGAGAGCTGTGTACCTTCAGGCTGGAGGCTTGCTGGCAGAGCGGAGTGCTTCTGGGCACTTACTGGTAAAGCTAAGAGCTGTGTGACACTTGCCTGGGCGCAGGGTTCGGGCCAGGCTGAGAAAAGACTGACCTGACTGAAGAAGTGTATCCTAATTTATTCCAGATCCTGATCAGTAACCAGCTGTCTCTATCATAATGGAGAATCTGTGAGATCGTATGGTCATTGGCATGGTTTTTCTAGCCCAGCAGAGCCCGAGCGAGTACTGGTGTCGGAATTGGTGACAAGGTTGGCCTGATAAAGCCTCACAGGAATCATCCCTGAGCTGATGCTGAGGGGACTCTCTCTTTAGCCACTTGATTCTCACAAGGGCAGACCCCTCGCCTGGGCTGGGTCTATCACCCCCCAGTCTGAAAACAGGCCAAGCATCTGTGGCAGTGACCCCACCAGCCTGGTACAGAGAGACCGACTTCAGGGTGGGGGCACAGAGCAACCTTACACTGGGGCACAGGTGACACAGTCTGGCTCAGAACCCTTCGTGGGTTCTGACTCTGCTCTCCCCAAACAGCAGGTGACTTGCTCTCACCTCATTATGTCCACATCCTCCACTCCACACCAGCACCACGCACCTCCCCCCATGCTGACTCCGTGTGGCTTTGGTCAATGAGGTCAGGAGATGTCCAGGAGCTTCCGTGGCTGGAGAACCCAGGCAGGCGCTCAGACCAGGGGGTGGGGCTGGAGGCGGGAGGCCACAGGCCATCTGCAAACGGCCCAGCCAACTTTATCTGGTGTTCAGATGTCGGATTCCACCTGACGCCTCACAGACTCCGCTCCAGCTGCTGAGATAACGGCTGCAGGGTGAGCAGGGTGCGTCCCGGCGAGTGAGGTGGAGGACTAAAAGCTGTCTGGCCAAGACACAAGGTGAGGCTGGTGGCAGGTGCCCCCCACCCCCACACACGGGGGAGGCCAGAGGCAGGAGGCCTGGGTGCGGCTCCCAGCGGCTGGTCCAGCTCTGTGTGCTCAGCCGCCAGGGAGAAACATTAACTTGAAGGGTGATCGTTTGTCTACCTGCTGCTGGAGCTTTATCTTGGCTAGCAGGCCCACCTGCGCGCCCCATCATGCTTTATTTGGGCTATTAGGGTGCCTTATCTGAGCTCCACAAACATTCCAAGGGAGGGTCGGGGGGGGGGGCAGGGACACCTGGAGATTTGGAACCTCTGTGGTCCCAGAGCAGATAGGGGATTCTGCATTAGGGTCTCCACAAAGGTGGATCTTCCCTCTATACCATGGGGGGGGGGGACATTTATGCACCTCATGGGAGGGGTGTCTGCACAGGGTAGGGGTGTGTGCACCTCTCATGGGAGGGTGGGCATCTTCACCTTTATTGGAGGGGATCTGCACCATGGATTCTCTAGTCCCTTCAGAGGGGCCCTAGCACTGCAGGATGGCTGTGCTATCAAGAGCAGCCCTCAGGGAACAGCTCTAACCCTTCCCCCTGGTGCTGGGACATGGCAGGCCTGAGGGCCTGCAGTGGAGAAGGAGGGCTAACACACCACGGTTGGCATCTGAAGAGCTGGGGTACTTGGACAACCCAAAGGTATGTAGCAAAAATGCCCTGCAAGAACTGAGAGCATTTTTTAGGGCTAGGGATATAGCCATCATTGACTGAACTCCCGGCATCTGCACACAGTCGCCACCTTGATGCTCACTGTGCATCCGTCCACTGCTGCGGCCACCGCGCACTGTGCGTGGAGCCTCCCACCAGAACCATCATCCCCCAGCTCCACACCAGGCAGGCTGCTGTGGGAGTGATCAAGCCCAGTATCCTCTTCCAGTGGCCAATCCCTCCTGGGGACATGGCCCAGGTCAGCAAGCAGGGCCAGAGGCCATGAGCCATGGGGCTCCGCTGGCTGATGGTCTGGGGCCCTGGCCGATGGGCTGCGGACGTGCCAGTTGGTGGGGTTTGGAAGCCCTGAAGTAGAAGGCGAGGCCGGACGCTCAGCAGGTTGGCCTCTCTGGGAGACACCGGAGAGCAGCGGCTTCGGCTGCCAGGGGCTTCCCACAGCAGGTGGGAAAAGGAAGCTTCAAGCGAAGGCAGAGTTCCCACAGCCTTTCTGAAGCCACTTCGTTTTTGTCCGCGTAAGGTTTGGAATGCTTAGATACCAGAATACTGTGCAAAAACAGAAGAGACGGCCCTCGGCGAGGCGGACGGACACACAGGCTGCAGCAACAGGCTGGGCGCAGCAAAGGCGGCAAGCTGACCCTGCTGCAGCACGCACAGACCTGGCTGAAGTTTCACTCTGTGGGAATGCAGGGAGCAGAGCGGGCAGCGGGGCCCCGGGTGGCCACGAGGGGTGATGAGAAAGACAGGAGAGGAGGGGTCCCTGGTGGCATTGAGCCTCCCAGCAGCCGTTTGGAGACGGGGACTTGAAAGGCGTGGAGCTCCACCATTTGCTGCTCACTGCTGGACATTGCACCTCACAGCCCAGCCGGTGGTGCTCAGAGAGGCCGGGCCTCACACCTCGCTGCTCTCCCTCCTCAGTGTGCCCACAACAGCTGCTTCTGGGTACAGACCCCACGCAGCAAATGGCTCCCACCAACTCCTGCGCACCTGGCCCCGATTGCTGCCTGGGGGTGGGGAAGGGGCTGGGCCGCCCTGCACAAAGAGCCCTTGCTGGCCGTGCCTGGTTCTCTACAGAACAAAGATAAGAAACTGAAATGGGTGGGGGCGGGGGGGGGGAGGGGTCCACCCGCCTCCCACTCCCGTGTTTTGACTTTTGTAAAACTGCGAGGCCTGCAGTCCACTGGCTTCTC
The DNA here is from genome assembly GCA_004026705.1 of Nesogale talazaci. Classification (NCBI taxonomy): domain Eukaryota; kingdom Metazoa; phylum Chordata; class Mammalia; order Afrosoricida; family Tenrecidae; genus Nesogale; species Nesogale talazaci. The sequence goes on along the minus strand of PVJH01011645.1, from coordinate 48,182 downwards.
CCTTGAGGTGCTGGTCATCTGAACACAGCACAGTTCTGGTGGGTGATGTCCAGCAGGCCCCACCTCACAGAGGGCAGAGGAAGGAAACCCTGCCCGGTTCTGATGCTCTTTGTGACCTGAACCCAGTGTGCAATCCCTGTCTGTCCCTCCTGTTGAGGCTCTTCCTCTTTTTGCTGCCGTCTGCTCCACCCAGTCTGAGGTCCTGTTCCAGACTGACAGCACGTCATGAGGGAATGTTCCTAAGGTAAAACCCTCACCCTGGATGAGGTACAGGGGAAGACACTGAGTGGGCTTTGCTGGTTTTGGCTGATGCTTTCAGTGCAGCTTAAATTTCTTCCTTCAGCACCATTGGTTCTTGATCATATACTCCCTCTTGAAAGAGTTTTATGTGGACTAATTCTTTTTGGTACAGTGATTGTATATTTCATTTTTTTATGCACAACCTCTTTCATCTTCTTTTGGTGCTTTCTGAATTGTTCAATATTTCCCCCATAGAATCTTTCAATTTATGACTAGAGTCTTGGACTTTTCTCTTCAGTCCTTCCAGTTGAAGTTTTCCTGAGTGGGCTACCTCCTTGATAACGGTCTTCTTTTTCTTATTGCTGACACTTCACCATGCATTGCGATCTTTTCCAGGAACATGCCTCTCTTGCTCACATGCTCAAAGTAATATGTCTAGCATCCTGGATACACACCAACTCAGTATTCCCTTAGACAGCTGGGGGCAGCTGCACAGCCCTTGTCTGGACCCACGTTCACACCCTGATGCCTTTGGTTGGAGGGCCTCGGATTGATCCTGTATTCCAGTGCTGCACACTGTTCGCGTCCCAATCACGGTCCCGCCCGCCCTCCCCGCCCCCCCCCCCCCGTAACTGTGGTGTATGGGTGTGTGGCAGTCATGTGTCTGTGATGGGGCCCTTGGTCCTAACATGTTCAGAAAACAAAACTCCTCACAACTGGGTCAATAGATAATATCCTAAGTGGAGAAAATATTGTTGAGAATTTCATTTTACTCATATCCACAGCTAATGCTCATGGAAGCAGCCAAGGAATCAAGTGGAAGATTCCACTGGGCAAATCTGCTGCACAGGACAGCTTTGAAGTACTGAGGGGCAGGCAGTCACCTGCCCAGCCAGGGTGATCTCCAACTGCCTCACACACGCGTGAAAGCTGAGCAAGAATGAGGGGGGCTTGAGAAAACGATGCCGCGCTGCCACAAGAGCCAACGCATCTGTCCTGACGGGGGTGGGCGGGAGGTCCTCGGAAGTGAGGCTGGCAAGACCTTTACTCTGGACGCGCCGTCAGGAGATAGCAATCTCTAGAGCTGGGCATCATGCTGGGTAGAGTCAGCAAAAAAGAGCAAGACCCTCAAGGAGATGGATGAACACAACGGCTGCAACGAGAGCAGTTTGAGGTTGGCAGGGGCCGGGCGTCGTTGGGATCTGTTGGGCTAGGGTGGATCGCTGTACGTGGAGTGAATGAGTGCCTGCCCCTGGGGCTCACCCAGGGGCAGCAGGGACTCACAGGGACCCAGCGGGGGAGAGCATGCGCCTCAGTGCTCCATCAGGAACAAGGTCAACCTCCCAGTCTCACGCAGGTGACAGGATGCCATACAAATAACATGCAATTAGACCAGCTAAGCACAAGAAGATTTTGGTTGTGTCACTTGGTGACTTTAAGGCAGTTTCATGTGAAGTTCAAACCAGGTGGTCACAAAGTTTAGCCCCTTTGTGATGACTGAGGTTCCTGAAGCCAGTAGGTGCAAAGTGACTATTTTAATATTGCTCATGTCTTCACAGTAAGCTCATCTCAAAGTGCTTCATAATCACTGCCTGCTCTATACCGGTGCGCCCCGTGAGGCGGACACTGTCCCTGTGGGAGCCCCCGTGAGGTGGAGAGGTAGGTGTGTGTGTGGTGGGGGGGGGGGGGGGGGGGGGGGGGGGGGGGGGGGGGGGGGGGGGGGGGGGGGGGGGGGGGGGGGGGGGGGGGGGGGAGGGCATAACGGTGAAGCACTTGGCCGCAGACCGAAAGGTCAGTGGTTTGCATCCACCAGCTGCTCAGAGGCAGGCAGGAGGCGATCCCTCAGGGACCCCCGTGGTGTGACACAGTCCCAGGGGAGCGACGTGATGGAGACTGGAGGCTGGAGCAGGCTGGTGTGGAATGGAAGAGCCCGCAGAGGCGGAGGCAGAGGTCTGGTCTCCCCAGTGGCACTCCCATCAGATGGGGGCCTGGTCCTCAGCTGGCTGGGGCTGATCTGGGAGGGAGGCCTCGCAGGCTGCACCTGCCCGTCCTCCACCTTCGCAGGCGGCAATCTGCCGGCCGCCCTGCTGTGCGGCAGCGCCCCCGTGTGGGTCGGCAGCTGCAGCGCCAGGGACCCAATGCTCCAACACTGGGAATGGAGCGGAAAGAAGACTGTGAGCCACCTGCCAGGAGCCCAGCTCTGCCCGCACAGAGCTTCGTGGTGGGTTCTGGCTGGCTCGGGTTGTCATCCGGCATCCCCTCCACCACATGAGGGGTTCAGAGCACCTGTGCATGTGCGCGTAGGGGGTGCGGCAGGGGGTGACGTTGCAGGCGCCTTCTCTAGGGTGAGAGCTGCTCCCTGAACTTTTAGCTCCTTTCCTGCCTGCAGCAGAACTTAATCCAGTGTCAGTTCCCAGAATAACCCCCAGGACTCGCCATGCTGCCCTCTTTGCGTCTGCCTCGGCAATCCCTGGGTGACCTGGCGCATTGGGCTTCTAACAGAGAGGTCTGCAGTTTGAAACCAGCAGCAGAAAGATGAGGCTGTCTGCTCCAGCAAAGTTACAGCCGTGGAAGTCCACAGGGGCCACTTCGCACCTGGAAAGCAGGTAGCCCAGGTTCTGAGCTGAGAAGCTGGTGCTCCCTGGAAAGAAACGTCTGCTGCTGAGGGGGCCCCAAGAGCAGTCCTGGTCTCGAGGGGAATCGATGCTATGAGGGGCTGGATCACTGAGCAAACAATACAGTTTTTTTTCAACACAGAGGAAGCCCAAAATCCACACGGGAGTCCCCACATGAATTCAGCCTCCAGAGAATTCTCTCTGTTGGCCAACACCGTGATCACTCTGGTTCCCAGGCTGACAGTGCATGGGAGGGTTGCTGCCACTCCCCTAGCCAGCTGGGGGCAGTTGCACAGCCCTTGTATGTATTCCAGTGCTGCGTACTGTTCATGTCCCAATCACGGTCCCGGCCCCCCGGTAACTGGGATGTATGGATCTGTGGCAGTCATGTGTCTGGATGGGGCCCTAGGTTCTCCCATGTCCCTTTTTAGTCTCTGAGTCTCTGTAAACTCTTGTGCACCATTCTGACCCTGTGCTAATGGCCTCCCTCAACCAGCCAGCGTGTCTGTTGTCTCTCTTCCTATGTAAGACTTACTGTTCTCCTTAAATTTTGATATCATTGATATCATACAATGAAACCACCATGGCGTACAGAGAACTTTACTCTGGGTTGTCCCATCCCTGGCCTGCAGCCCTGCCCCACAGTGTTCCCTTCCCGGCTCCGCTGGAGCTGCTCAGACATCATTGTGGGCTCCAAGTGGCCGACTCGCTCCAGGGCTTTGCTGACAGCACTTGTCCCAGAGACCCAGAAAATGCTGTACCCTTAGTCCCTGGGGAGGGGAGGGCTTGGACAGCCTGGGGGGCGGGGGCAGCCCTGGACCAGCGCTTGCTTCTCCAGCTCTGGTTTCAGCATGAGCCTGCTGAGTCTTCAACCGACTCCAGTCTCTCAACTGGCTACCAATGTGGGCGACGCAGCCCTGCTCTTTCAGCTCCAGGCGCGGCTTCTGCCCCCATTCCCCCACTCAAATCTCCAGAGAGGGGCCCAGGGGCCCACTCCCCTCTCTGGTCTGACTTCTTGAGCTGTTGGGCTCAATACACAGGCTCCTCCTAGCGGTGGTCACTGCGGCCCTATCAGCATGGCCAGAGTACAAAGGGATTGGGGTCTATGGGACTGACTGCTCTCGGCCGAAGGACTCTTCCAAGAGTGGAAACAGATTCGCTGCACCCAGAAGGTTCAGAGCGGTGGCCATCTGAGTCCAGCTCTGAGCTTGCTTCCTTGGTCCATCATTGGGTCATGTGGAACCGACCAGGACCAGCAAAGGTCTGGTCGATGGATACACAGATGAGTTTAAAGTCAGGAAAAGTGAGCACCAGGGTGGTATCCTTGGACAACCCTTATTCAATCAGTACGTTGCGGTTAGTGCCATCTAGTCTGTTCCGATCCATAGCCACCGTAGGCACCACAAAACAGAACACAGTCCTGTGCCATCCTCACCGCTGTTCCGAACCACTGGGCCAAGCCACCGCCTTGAGAGCCTCCCTTCTACTTTACTGAGCCTGATGCCTCTCTGCAGGCACTGGTCTCTCCGACAGCATGTCCAAAGCACATGAGCCAGGGTCTCGCCGTTCCGGCCTCTAAGGGGCGCTTTGGCTGTGCTGCTTCCCAGACTCATCAGTTGGTCCTTTTGTACTTTCAGGATTCTTCTTCTGCCTCCCTTATTCCAAGTCCAACTTTCACATGCAGAGGAGGCGATTGAAAACACCCGGGGTGGGTCAGGTCCACCTCAGCCCTCAAAGTCACAGCCTTGCTTAAACTGCTCTCAGCTTTGATCTGAGCACTGATCGTGGGTTCAAATAAGATAAACCCTTTGACAACTTCAACCTTTTCTTCATTTATCCTGAGGCTACCTATTGGCCCACTTGTAGAGATTTGGGTTTTGTTTACCCTGAGTTGGAATCCAAGCTCAAGGCTGCAGCCCTCGATCCTCATCAGTAAGTTCTTCACGTTCTTCTCATGTTCAGCAAGCAGGCGTGTCATCTGAACATCGAGGTTTCTAGGAAGCTTTTCTCAAATCTGAGGCCACATTCTTGCTCATATAGTCCAACCTCTCCGATGATCTGCTCAGCACACAGGCTGCTTGCCGATCGGTGCTACCGCCAGCCCCTGGCCTGGCTTTAGCTGCCAATAAGCTTCTCCACGCTTCTTCCCACAAATATAGTTAATTTGATGTCTGTGTATTCCATCCGGAGTAGTACGTGTGCATGGTCACCTGTGTGTTGCCGAAAAAGGTATTAGCTATAAACAAGTTGTTGGTTTTACAAAATTCCATTATGCAATCTTCAGCCTCGTTCCTATCACCAAGTCCTTATTTTCCAACTATTGTTCCTTCTTCGTTTGCAGCTTTTGCATTCCATCATCAATACTAATCCTGAGTATATATGTGATCAATTTCCTACTGAAGTAGTTGGTAAAATTCTGCAAGTTCTTCATCACTAGCTTTTGTGGTTGGTGCACACTTTTGAATTATAGTTTTAGTGACTGAATTTCCTTGGAAGCTGGTAGATATAATCCTATCACAGACAGCACTGCACTTCAAGATTGATTTCACAGTGTGCTTTTTGACAATGATTGTCGTGCCATTCATGCTTGCTGAAACAAAGCGCCTGAACCCCTTGAACTGCAGTCTTTAGTATGAATGGCACCTCAGCGTGAAGAAAACAAATATCCTACAACCGGAGCAACAGACCCTATCACGATGAACAGAAACAAGACTGACGTGGGCCAGGATCTCATTGGACCCACCACTGAGCCCCCGGGAGCAGCGGTGGGGAAGTGCGGGGGATGCTGCGTTGCTCTGGGCAAAGCAGGCACAGGCGGCCTCTTCAAAGTCTCCCCTCTGAAGACACAAGTGCTCACAACCCGATCCAGGGCATTTCCATCACTCCACATGCAAATGTCAAACAAGGACTTGTCTTTAAATGGCAATGCTGGCACAGAACACTGAGCGTACTGTGGGCTGCCAGAAGAACAAACACACGGGGCTTGGACGTGCAGCCAGCATGCTGCTTAGCAAGGAGGGTGGTGTGGCCCTGCAGTCCTGTGCGTCACCGTCAGACCTGCGGCTCAGGAAAGAAGAGGAGCCCCGCCCAGGCAACGCGGCCTGGCACAGCTCTGTAACAGTGGGCTCACAGGAGGATGCAGGAGGACTTCCCTGGAGGGTCTGTGCTCCAAGGCCTTCTTTCTGCATTCGGTGTGGCTCTGACAGTAGCAGACGCACGTGCCATCCTGGACGTCCTGAGTCTTGCGAGAATGGTGCTCACAGGCACTGCTTGGATAGTAGGTTCCACGGAGTTCTCGCTTCTGCTCCCTCTCCACAGCCTTGGGTCTGTTTGAGCCCACTGCTGACGCTATTAGGTCAGTCCATCTCATGGAGGACTCCCACATCCTCCCCGACCCTTCATGAGAAACTTCCCAGGAAGTTGGCCAGTGGGCACAAAGCAGGAACAAGGACCCCAAGTGTGGTGTCGCCCCTCTGTGGGGTCATCAGGCCCCTCCTGTGACCGAAGGCCAGAAACCCAGTTGGAGGAAGGCGACAGTACAACTGTCCACTCAGTGGAGGCCAAGAGACCCTGCCACTTGTCAGCTCTCCCAGGACCATGCTGACCCTCCCTTTCCCAGAAGGAGAGGTGGCCCCCAGGACAGGTGGTGGTAGAGGGTGGGTCCCGTGTTTCCGAGCTCTCACTTCTCCTGGCAGAGGGTGCTGGCCTGGGGGAGGCAGTCTGCAGGCGATGAGTTACCTGCCACTGCCAGACACCAACCTGGGCCAAGAGAAGCCCCTCGCCTCTGAGGTTTTGGGGACTCCTGTGCTGCTTGTTTCCTGGCTGAGTGCATCAGCATCTGCTTCTTCTCCCCAAAGGCCCAGATTTTCAGCAGGGCTCGATGGGAGAGGCCCACAGTTTCGCTCCACTTGTTCCTCTCAGGGCTGGTGTACGTTGCCAAGTTCTCCATGTACTGCAGGACCGACTTGATGAATCTGGGGAAGAGGAGAAAGCCAGAACTCTCCACCCGCACCAGCCAGCGTGGGCCAGGGGGCGGGGCCTGCCTCTGGTCGTGGCTGCATCCACGAGCTGAGCTGACCTTCTCGCTGTCTGAGGAGTCAGGAAAAGAAGCGAGGTGGATGCAAGAGACAAACGCTATCGGAGGTATGAGCCAGGCCGTGGCTCCCTGTCTTTGAGTTGCCCAGGCTTGTGGGGCTTCATGCCACAGAGCACACATGGCACTGCCCACTCCTGGGCCGTCTATGTGATCAATGGCTGGTTTCAGTAGACTGACCTCCAGGCCCTCCCCCCAAGTCCCTTTTAGTCTGGAAACTGCTGAGCCCTGTTCGGCATCACAGTCACCCTTGAGCCTCCCCCACAGATGGTGGCTGCCAGGATGGGGACTGAGCCCAGGTCACCCACATGAAAGACTATTGTCCTGCCACTGAGCCCCCACTAGGCAGTCGCCAAGCAGGGAGCTTCATGCACAGCATTCCTGTGACAGAATTCAACTGCAGGAAGGACCCAGTAAGTGCACAGCCTGAGTGAGAACGCAGGGCACACCCTGCCACTGATGCCCAGCATGTGCTTCTCTTTTTGGGGTGTACAGCTGGAATTTCGAGGGGGATAGTTTGCTGCACATCCTGAGGGGTGATGGCGAGGATGACCTCAGGAATGGACGTCACTTTTGCTTCTCCCCTCTTCATCCCCTCCAGGGTCCAGTTGTGCACTACAGTGGACAACACAGTAACGAGCACAGAGCCTGCCTCCCTCCCTCCCTCCCTCCCTCCAGGCCTGGCTTTAGGGCCATTTCCTCTTCCAGGGTACCCTGGCCATATCAGTGAGCTTCATTGGGAGCCAGCTGGTCTCATGACCAGTGAGAGAAGAGCTGGGTGGGTTGGGTCCTGTGGACCCAGGACCCCTGCACGCTGGCCTGCTGGATCCATGAGAGGCTGGGACACCAGAGGAGTGGCGGAGCAGCAGCAGGCCGAGGCCAGAGAGGGGCCTGCCTATGAGCCCGGCAGGAGAAACTGTCCTGACTGCACATCTGAGCCTTGAGCACTTCCCGCCAGGTGGGGAACCTGCTACCTTCCTCGTGAACCCTATAGTTGTGAGCATCGTCTGTCGGGGGCCACGGCCCTGGAGTCAGTGCTACAGGAGGCGGGTGTTCCGGGGCGCAGAGCAAGGGGAGGGCCGAGACGGGGCTGTGGGCTCAGAGGCACAGGCAGACTTACCTTACATACTGCTGACAGTCGCGAGTGCTCTTCCCTCGCACAGCGTGGATGCTGACCCGCTCCAATGCAACCAGCAGGAGGACCAGGCGCAGGGCCGTAGACAGAAGCTCAATGCTGCAAGAGGCAAGTGCTCGCCACAGGTGAACACGTCCCACTTCCACACGGAAAGCACTGTTGCCCTGCCCTCCCCAGTCCAGGGGTCCTCCTGCTTCCTGGGCACGCTGGCCTCACAGCAGGGGGACCCAGGTGGGGACTTGTCAAGGTCATGGTTTCTCCCTTCTCATCATGGGTGACTGCCCCATCCCTACGAGGACCTCACCTCAGCCACCCTCTGTAAGTCTGTCCTATGGGTCTGAGTGGCCCTTCTCTCCCCTCCTTTCTGGCCAGGCTGCCAGCTGTGAGCAGGGCAGAGATGATGCCTCCATTCCAGATTCCTCTCCATGTCTCAGCCTTGGGAGGCCCAGCCAGGCACTCATGTAGGACAACCTGCTGCCAGTCTCAGTGGTCCCCAAATACCCTCTGGTCCCAGTATAGCATTAGCTTCTGCAGCTGTTGCCTGGCATGCCTTCTGGACCTCTCAGGTCAGAGCTGTAATCACCCAGCTGTCCACTTAGAAGTGGACATCACCTTTCCTGCACTGGACGGTCAGCAGTAGGCACATGAGGGAGATACAAGCCGATGGTCCAACACTGCCAACAGCCAAAGGACCTCTGGCAGAGACAGGAAGCTGGCAAGGCAGAGGGGTCTCACATGCGGTTGCTAAGAAGGCAGGCCCAGGGTGGTACCGGCTGGGCAGTGAGACGTGCAAAAGCTAGGGCTTGGGGGGGGGGGGGGGGGGGGGGGGGGAGTGTCTGCGTTCTTCCAGGTCTCCTCGCACTCTGGACAAAGTGCCGTCCTCCCCTTCCTCTGCCCTGCAAGGGCAATGTGCTCCCTTCTCTGCCTCGTCTCCACGTGGGGCGAGCTCCGGCTTCTGCAGTTTTACGGTAAGTTTCCTCTGTTTTCTCAGTGTGATCTTTAAGAACACCTCAGGAATAGCCTGTCGGGGCTCCCAGCGGGGTGCACACTCACCTGGGCAACATGCGCAGGTAGTTCTGCCGCTGCCGAGAGCGCAAGGTCTTGTCCAGCCACTGCTGGTGCCGCCGCTCTGCGGAGGCCAGCACCTGGGTGGATACTTGGTAGCACTGGACACACACTTTCTGAAGCAAGGCAAGCACCTCGAGAACTGCTCTCGGGCAGTACAGGGTGGGGACAGGCATGTTGCAGAGCGATCTCAGCACATGGGCCCACCTGCAGGGCAGACAGAGAGCCGGCACGGTGCCCATGACACTGAGGTCAGGTGCTGACCACACACACGTCCTTCTGCCCTGGACATGAGACATGCCAAAACACAGCTGCTCTGGCTTCTTGTCACAAGTCTTTGGGGGCAAAAATAGGTGAGTCCAAAGTTCCTACCAAATAACAGAATAGAAAAAGTAGAACAGGGCTGTTTCCACTCCCCATTTGCTGCGACAATGTTTTCACAATTCTCAAAAACTTACTTCTCAGAACGAAGCTGCTCCACGTCATCGAGGTCACTATGATGCCCAGGTAGGTGGTGGCACAGCTCACGCATAATCTTGACAACTAAGGTGGTGCAGGCCTCTGTCTCCCATGCATTTTCTACTCTGAAGCACACAGAACGTGACAGACCAATAGCAGTCATTGAAATGTCCCGCCAGGCCAGCCAGAGTGCTCATGGCTGTGAGCAGAGCACGTCATCTGCAGCTCAGTTCCCCCCAGGGTAGAATGGGACACATCACAGACCCCCAAGGACACCCTGGAGAGGCACCATCGCGGACACAGGAGGATGAGCCTCCGCAGAGGCCAGGGCCTGGGGGTCAGTGGGTGACATGGTGCGCAGACATTGAGGACAGCTGGGGGCAAAGCTGCGGAGCTGCCCAGCAATCTGAGCACCAGGCCTCCTGCTGAGCAGGAGACGCCCTTACGGACCCCAAATGTACAATGAGAAACAAGAATGAAATGGAAGTACAACATCCAGACCCCAAGAATAAAGGAGGCCTCATCACAGACGCCAGAATGAAGGGGCAGGCATCATCACAGACCCACGTGTAAAGACCCATTCCAAAAAAGGTCTCCCAACAGGACGCAAAACACAGCCCATATCATTACTATCACATGCTGGGAAAATGCTGCAGATCAGCCAACATCGGCCGCAACACGCGATGACTGCCTGGGGCGGCCAGAGGTTCAGGCTGGATTCAGAGGCGGACTTGGACACTTGCTGATAAAGAGCAAAGATTATAGCCTTCAGTACGGATCACAGTCAAGGTAAAGATGACCGAAACCTTCACGATAGGTGACATCATGATAAATGGAGACAAGGTTGAAACTGTCCAGGATTTTGTCTTGCTTGAATCCACAACTGATGCTCATGAAAATATGAGTCCGGAGATACAATGACATTCTGCAAAGGGCCTGCACAGGACCTCTTTAGCATGCTGAAAAGCAAGGAGCTGACTTTGAGAACAAAGGTGGCCTGACCTAAGCCATGGCATTGCCATCCCCTCACATGCACATGCAAGTTGGACACTGAATAAGGGAAAATCAGAGAAGAATCGATGTGTTGAGATTATGGCACAGGTGACGAATATTGAAAATACTGTGGACTGTCAAAAGAAGAAACAAACCTGTCTTGGAAGAAGTACATCCAGAATGCTCCTTAAAGGATCCTCACACACTTAGGACAAGTTATGAGGACGGACCAGCCCCAGGAGAAGAACATCATGCTGAGTAAAGCGGAATGTGCAAGGAAGAAGGCCCTCAAGGAGACGGTCGATACAATGGCTGCAACCGCCTATGAACCACTGTGGAAATGGCGCACGGCTCCAAGGTGGCCTGCTCTGCCTGTGCATCAGCTGCCATGATTGACGGCACCCAACAAGACATCACAAACCCCACGGAAAAAAGAAGACACGAGCACAGACCCTCAAGAAGACAGTAAGGGCCACTACAAGTCCCCAAGGATAAGGGAGACGCCACCCGACCCAAGCGTAAAATGAGAGACGCCCTTACAGACCCCGAATGTGAAACGACAGACAAGAATGAGATGGAAATACAACATCCAGACCCCAGGATGAAGGAGGCCTCATCACAGACCCCAGGATGAAGGACAGGCCTCATCACAGACCCCAGGATGAAGGGAAGGCCTTGTCACAGACCCCAGGATGAAGGGAAGGCCTTGTCACAGACCCCAGGATGAAGGGCAGGCCTCATCACAGACCCCATGAGTGAAGGAGGCCTCATCACAGACCCACGTGTAAAGTAAGACTCCACGTTGTGTTGCCACAGCAAACTCAAAGCCATGACGTGCTGAGAGCAGTGAGCTTTGTCATCAAAGACGGACAGCTGCCAGCTGCCCTAGGTTCTCTGGCTAACTCCCTGCTCTCCTGAGCTGTTGGCTCATGTCCCGACATAAACTTCCCCACCATCTCCCACACCACTGCCTCTGCTACTCCTCTTGGGCTATGTCAAAGCTGGATGTTCAGGCCATTTTCCCCCTCCCAACCTCCTCCATGGACCCATCTCCAGGCCTCTCAACTCTGCCTTAGTCTCTGCTTCTGCCAGCTCGCTGAGAATTAAGGCAGGCGAGACTGTAGCAGATCCATGCTCCCCTCCAGCCCTAGCCTCACAGTGCAGCCTACCTGGCTGCTTCTGGAGCAACTCCTTCTGGCAAAGAAAGTGCAGGCCAACCGCTGATGCAATCCTCACAGCTCAGAACCTGACAAGAAGGTGTTTATTAAAGAGTTTAAAATGAACTTTCCAGAAGCAGAGCATTTAAATGGATACTGGTGTTTCCAGTAACCTCTCCGGGGAAAAGTAGCTATTTAAAATGGCTAAGATTTTACATTTTAAAATTAGTGTATGAGTGACAGGTATTTAATATCCTGACATAGTCCTTGCAATTGCAAAGCCTTTACTGTCTGCGGTGGTATTAAAACACCCCCGTGGCCTCTCTGACATGCAGGGCCCCTGTGGCAAGGCCCCATCAGACACCAGCATGCACCAAAGACTCTCCCCACCCCAAGCCCCGCACACCTGCTTTTTCAGCTGAGAGGCAGGATGGAAGCGAGAACTGTAGCCGTCTGCAATGCTGACCAGGGACTGTACTGTTGCTTCTTCCTGGTTGAGAAAAGAGTTCTGTGTTTGGTCAGCTTTCTTCTGTTGACTCACAGGCCAGATAACCCCCCTTTTTCATGGGGTTCTCTCAAGTGAGTCAAGGCCCAGCCCCAGCAACCCAACAGCTGGAAGGAAGCCAGCCACAGGAGACCAGTGACCACACCCACGTCTGTCCTCGCTCCTCGCACTGGCCGTCAGTGCACACTATTTCCCCATGTTGTTGAATTCTTAAACAATTTGAATAAGAGTTGCTGATGCTAACTTTTTTATGCTAACGTTAACTTTTAAAAAGCTGAAATAGCCGCAACAGAAATTACTCATTTTAAAATGATCAGTGTTTCTCACTCCCTGCCATCAGTTGGTTCTGGCACCCAGGGTTCCCTGGGCAGAGTCTATTGGAGACCAGCTGAGGGGCCAGGCGGAGAAGGCCCATCACACTGACCGGTAATGGGGTGCTGTTGAGAAATGGGCTCGGCCGCGGGCAGGTCTCCTGTCACAGAGGGAGGTCGCCGTGAGTGAGCAAAAACCACCATCACAAAGTTATTGAGAACTTCCTCATTTGATGGATTCGTGTTATAGTTTAGGCAGCAATCTCACACGTGACATTTTCAGAGGTGTAGAGGAAGCTGGTGGCAGTATGATGCCGTCGGGGGCTGGCCCATACCCATTCATGGCGTTGGGCTCGGAGCACACTCAGCAGTCACAAGGGCTGGGCTCTAACGGAATCTCCCACAGAATGCGTCTCACTGAACTCCTCCTCTCTGCGCACTCCATGCATTCCTGAAAAGGCCCCTCCTGGAGCACGTTGCCCAGCTGTTCACCGAGCGCTGTGCCTCAAGGCAACGCGGACGGAATGTGCGCTCTGGGTCTGGGTCCAGTGCACTGGCTGCTGAGGCACAGCTGAGAGCGGAGTGCACAGAAGCCCCTATGGTGGGGGTTCAGGAGCCCAGAGGGAGCCAGGTACAGTGAGAGTGCGCAGCGCAGTGAGTGAGTGGCTGTGGTTACCGAGGGTGAGGCCCCAAGGCCACCGGGGGGCGCGAGCCTGCGCAACAGCACAATGGAAAGTGCCAGCAGCTGGTGTGCGGCTCCTTCCGGAACCTCGCAGACGTGGACCTCTCCGTGGCTCAGCCGGTCTCGTAAGCGGGGGCCCTCCTGGTGGTTCAACACATCCCAGAGAAATTCCTTCAGGGATCAGAGAGCAGTCTGTTAGCAGGAGCGAAGGGCAGCGGGAGGCCTATGTCTGGCTTCCCACAAGCGATGTTTCCATTGCTGCCAGAAAGCCCTTCCCTCAGCCCAAGTCTACTGCACACGCCATGTGGGCCAAGGCGATCCTACCTGGGGATGGGGCAGTGGACACTGTAGACCCAGGTGGCCCTCCATAGGGTGGGCGCCGTAGTGATACACACAGTTAGGAAGTGGTAGGGGTGGAGGTGAAGGATGATGGGAAGGTGTTGGGGCACCAGCAGGAGCAGCCGCTTACAGGGCAGCAGGCAGAAGCCATGTGCGGCGGGGTAGGGACGCAGCCCTCCTGGGATCAGGACTTCCCCTGAGCGAGGGTGCACCCTCTGACCCAGCAGCCAGCAGGGGCCTGACTCACACCCAGGCCTAGGACAAGTCAGCAGCCATTTCTCTTCTTAATAAAAAGGGAAGGCCTTTTCTCAAAAGTCCACCCAGTCATTTGTAAATGGTTTTAAGAAAATGTAAATCCAACAGCAGACCGTGATACTGACAGGGGATCAAAGGTCCAACATAAGCAATGTCTGCACACGCGACCCTCAGCTGAGGGATGGCATGGACACACACTCCTGGGTCTCACGGGAAACACCCCGCAGAGGTGGAGGTCTGCAGATGTCTGCAGACAGGACAGTGCCCAAGGCTGCAAGACCCTACCCACTCTGGAGAAGGTCTGATGGCATCTTCTGAACTGACGCCTACCCTGGAGGACCAACTGAGCATTCCACCATTCAGAGAGTAGCCCAAAGACCTCACCCATTGTGGAGGAGAGCTGACAGCGGCCATACACAGGACATCCCCCACCCCCTCTATGGAAGACTCAGCTACTTTACCATCATGGGCTCCCCAAGAAGTGGTGGGAGCTGATTAGCTGTGCCATCATTCAAGTCTTTTGCCAACATCTAGAACACCAAGAAGAAAGGGGTGGATCAACTAGCAGCACAGAGCTTGGGGCTCAGCAGTTTGGGTACGGCATCTCTGTGCGTCGAGAAAATTAAGCAAATGGATGGTCTCAAAAACATGGCAAATACCTGGTCAGGAAACATCCTTAGCACATGGTGGTGACAGAGATGCACACCACAGGCCTCCTCGATGAGAACGGCTCTCTTTCTCTCTCTCTCTCTCTCTCTCACACACACACACACACACACACACACACACACACACACACACACACGTGCAAACTTCAGGGCCACTCTCTCCTGATCTGACCACACTAGCTATCTCCTTTAGCTCAAGGACAGAAGTGGGAGACTATGATTTTCCCAGTGCCCATGTGTGGACCTCAGATGCCATCCAGGAACACGGCTGCTGTGTTCAGATGCCTTCCCTCAGGCCCCACAAAGGTCACCTCGGTAGGAGTCTCCCTGGGGCACCCAGAATGACCCCAACACCGCACACCTGGGCCTGAGTGCTGGTGACTCCAGCACAGAGTAAAGGCACCAGGAAAACTCTTCCATCCCAACAGGGGGGTGAGTGCATAGCTAAAACAAGTAAGGGCTAACCCCAAATCTAAAACATAAGGCTCTAGACAATTCCAGAGGTAATGTTAATCTCTGTTCTATTTCCCGACTTTGAGCATTCTACAACCTCAGACATTAGACTGACGGCACTGTGGGGCTGAGCCAGGCGGCAGGCTTATGTAAACTCTCTATTTGGTCTCACAGAGGAGGCACACACGAGATGTAGAAGCCGGAATGAAGAGATAACGGAATTCCCCCAAACTGTTTGAAGTCCCCCTTCATTGTTGTCGACATCTTTCTGTATGCGTATGGCTTACAGTGACTTCAATCTCGTACGTTCTATTTTAAACAGACACATGCTTCTCTGTTTGGGTGAGTCATGCACATTGGCTGCTTACCTTATCAAGGGTTGTGTAAAGAACTGTTGACTTCAGAACCGGAAAGAAGAGAAGGGAGACCTCATTACAACAGAGTATAGGCTGAGCCCCGGTGGCGCAGTGGTTGTGCACGGGACTGTGGCCCACTGGGTTGGAGGTTCAAATCCAGCAGCAAGGCTGGGCCTCCTACTCCCACCACCAGAGGGCAGTGATGCCACAAACAAACAAACAAGTATAGATAGAGTGACATTAACAATTCCAGTGTGTGGCCCCAAGTCTGAAACCTTCACTTGAAATCCGTGCAGCGCTGTGAGCCAGTCCATGCACCTCAGCTCCCGCCTGGCCTGAAACCAGTCACACATAGACACAATGGCCCTGCTAGAGGAAAGCGCTCACTTGTGGCTGAGGACAATTCCGTGCGGCGCGGAGGCCAGCTGCTGCTCCACAAGGCCCTGGTGAACACAGCTGGCGCGTGAGTCAGCACAGGGGGCGCCCACTGACATTGTGTTCAGATGAGGTGGGCACAAAACAACCAGGCCAGATGCGGGTGGCAGAGTGGGTGTGGGGGCTGGTGTGCGGGGAAGGAGGGGCTTGGCCCCAAGCCTGGTGCCAGGTGTGTGAAGGCAACCCACGCATGTCTCACACATGGCTCAGGGAGAAAAGGCCGCCTTCTGGAAATCAAGTGAGCGAGAGCTGCAGGGGGAATGCACATAACAATATTTTGCACACAGGGAACTGACTAACCTACCTCCAGGAGCAGCTAACCTGCTACCTGGGGGAGGTGCTCACGAGACCAGCAGGAATCTAACAGGAACTGGGAGGCACTGCCCCACAAGCAGGTGGAGCAGGATGCACCGGGTTTCCGTTGTCACCAGCATCCATGCGCTGCTCCTGCCCCACAGAGGGGCCCACCTAAGCCCGGGGGTTACAGGCACAGTGCCAGGAATGAGCGAGCGCGGGATTCTGAGGCCGGCAGACCCATGTCCAGGTGCCCTGCTAAGGATGGAATGAGACTGCAGGCGGGGCAGGTCTGCCTGACAAGCCCTCTCCTCCCCGCCCCCAAACCTGGTGATCCCAAAGCAACGTGAGCGCAGGTGAGGCACCTCGGCCGTGAGGAGTCTCGCCGGACAGCCATTCACAGTGGCAAATGCTCGCCGAAGGCCCGCTTCCAGTTGTGTCAGTAGCAGGATGACGCAGTCCGCGAACCTGGGGCACAGCGGGGCACACGCGCAAACGTCCACATTCAGCAGCCCTGCGCGGGCTCTGTGGAGGCGGCCCCAATTCACGGCAAGCCCTCGCCCAGCAGATGGGACCACTGGCCTGTCTTCCCGAGCACCTTGACACACCTCTCCTCCTCTCCCTCTCCGTCTGGTAGCTCTGCCAAAAGCGGCTCAGCTTCCCAGCCACACACCAGCCTTGGCCTCGCCACACAGACACAGGGGCTGCCCACCAGGAGCCCCACCCCTCTGCCCCGGGGCACGGTCGGGACTCCAACTTGGGTGCCTGTCCCCAAAGGCAGGAGTTCTACCTCTATGCCGCCAGTGAGCCCTTAGGTCAGCTGTCACTGCTCTGGTAGTAGAGGAGCTCATGGTAAGAGCAATATATATATATATATATATATATATACACACACACACACACACACATAAACTAAAAGCTCACTCCACAAACATAGCCAATTCTATCAGGTGGACAGAGATGACACAGCAGGACTGCCACAAGTTCTTGGGAAGGAGGGAAAGGGCCATGGGACATCTCCCTGACCTTGCTGAAGGCCCTCTGGCTGAACCCAGTTCAGCGGTGAGCTTTGAACACCACTTCACTCTCTAGCTTGCCCGTGCACATCCCACAGCACACCAGCACCAGCTCAGGACCTCGGAGCATTGCCGGCTGTGTCTTACCTGTGACACCTGAACTTGCTGACCGCGGCCTCCCAGTATGGTATCATGGTGCCAGGTATGACCGGGGACTTCTTCACCATGGTGTCCAGCACGGAAAGGGCCTCGGCAGTGACAGCTACAAGGGCAGCCCACAAGCAGCTCAGGAGAGGCCTCTGGCTCACCAGGGACGCACCACTCTGAGCTGGAATGGGGTGGGCGCCTCAGGAACAGGGCAGAGTCTCGAGTCCCATCTCCCCAGAGCTGAGGGGCTGGGGTGGCCAGTGCAGCATATGGACCAAGTTCAGTGGACTCTCTTTTCAGGGACCCAGAAGATGCTCTGCTGGAAGCCTCCCTGGACAGGGAAGGAGGGGGGACGGGGCAGGCACACGGTGAAGGTCCAGTCATGTTCAGCACACCAGAGGGAAGGTGACTGTGCCTCCGGTGCGAATTCAGGAGATTCTAAAGGCCCCACACCCTGGGGCACGGGGGCGGCATGGGCACAGAGTTCACATTGGAGGCCTCTGTCTGGTGGTGCCCACAGTGCCCGGAAGATCTACGGCTGGGGAGGACAGGGAAGGGGGGACTTGCCAGGAAAGACGCTGACATCCTCCAGGTTGGTGAGAGTCAGGAAGCAGCGGTGTGTCAGCGAGCGCCGGGTGTGCTGCAGGAAGCTGTCCAGGCGCTGCCCGAGCCCCGCTGCCAGCAGAACCAGCATGGAGCAGTACCTGGGGCAACCAGAGCGCTGAGGGGAAAACGCTTGGCCGTATGTGACAACACAGGCTGAGCCTGCGCGGCAGGACCATACGTGTGCTGGGGGCTAGGAGAATCTCCCAGATGCTGGGCTGTGAGCCCACCCCACCTCCTGTACAGGTGCACACGCGGGATCCAAGGGCAGACAGGCACAGCTGCAGTAAAGCGTGGATCAGCCCAGGTGACTCACTTTGGCGGGATCTCCTCAGGGGCTGCAAAGCCGTGCCATAGGACATTGCGAAGGTTGAGTCCGTGCGGAGAGCCCACGAAGACTTTGAGCACGTCCATCTGGTGATGAGGGACTAAGTGACTACTGAGTGTATGCTGGGTGTGCCCTCTGCTGCACAGCCCACGCAACAGCTGCAAGGGCAGTGACTATGCCAACCAGGGTGAAGGCGACCTGCACTGGGCATCTCACAGGGGCAGGGCGCCCCCTCCAGGCACGCACACCTGGCCCCGCCCCCTCTCGGAACCACCAGATGGGAGCTCCCGTGAGCCTGGAGAAGCTGCAGGGTATCAATCCGGAAGGGCCCTGGTGGCAATGAGAGTCCAGAAGCGGACTCTGCGGGCCATCTGCTTCTGTGAAGATTTTGTCTCAGACACTGTCGTTCCACCCTGTCTGTGAAGCCAACAAGAGTTAGCCCGACTCGATGGGGCACGTGTGGTTTGCGATCCTCCGTAAAAGGGCTGACATCTTCATTCTGGACCGTGTGAGTGTTCTCATAACCAGTATTTGTTTGACCAAAGAGATCTATGTTGAAGTGCGCCCTTCTGGGACCAGCAAGGTGTGGGGGTGCCCTTTAGCTTGGGGCTGACAGCGAGGTAAGTGTGGCCGGATGGTGAGTCAGGGAGGGAGCTGGAGCAAGGATAAAACCGCTTCGCCCGAGTCTGGGCCCAGAAAGCCCACAGCTGGTGGGTGGGTTCTGCCTCTGAAGGGCCCACCGAGGACCCTGACAAGCCCGTGCCGCATCTTCTGCCGGCCTGCAGTGAGCAGCCCAGGAGGACAAGTAACCCAGACTATTCTGCGCGGCCCCTTCAGTAGACAGTCTTACCACAGGTTGCCCGAAGACTTGTGCAAGTTCCTGGGACGCAAGCAGGTCTCGCAGGAGAAAAGGGCATTCCTTTCCCAGCAGCAGAAACACCTACAACACACACAGGGCTGTAGGACAGCAGCCTCCGTCCTGACAGCCACATAGGGAGGGCAGAGCTTAGCACTTCACAGGCACCAAGGGAATACACTTAGATTCTGTGTCAATTGGTAGTGGTAGTAATTCATAGGAACACAACAGAAGAATCAAGAACTAACCACAGCCGAGACATCATTTACCGTCATTTACACAAACAACAGCACAGAGGGGGCATGGCACGTACGTCACCTAGCGCTCTCTCCAGGCAGGACGTGAGCTTCAGGATGCTGAGCGGCACAGCAGTGGGCTGCAGGCTCTGCAGTGCGTCTAGGACTTCGGGAAACAGCTGTCAGAATGAGAGGTATGGTAATGTTTGCATAGTTCTCCAGGCAGCAGTACAATCTGCTGAAAGTTACATTTCAACTGGTGAGTCTCAGGTTGAGCACAGGTAAGCACTGTGTAAACATCACAATATACTTACAGGATCAAAACAACTGAAGCTATATGTTATTAAAATTGTTATTGGAAACAATAAATCTGATATCACTTATAAATTAAAAAGTCAAGGGTTCAGACTAGGTGTTACTTCCCATTTTAATTTAGATTAGTTCTCATCAAAACACCAATATAGGCAGGTCATCCTGACGCTTCAACTGGGAAAACAAAGTATGGTCCCCCCCACCCCATCTCAGAGGCAATTCTAAATGTGCTAAATCCACTCCGTGTACTTTCTACTTTCTTTCAGTTATTTAATGTGCCCAATGAGACAGTTAAAAAACCCAGTATGCCAACCAAGATTTCAGCTTGGCCCAAATCAGTAGCTGCCTGGTGGCAGAGTCGATTGTATTGGGTTACTAACCACAGAGTCAGCAGTTCCAAGCCACTAGTTGCTCCAAAGGAGAAAGACGAGGCTTTCTGCCCCCAATTTATAACCCTGGAAACCCATAGGATAGTTCTGCTCTGTCTTAGAAGGTCAATGTGAGCTCGAGTCCACACAATGGGGTATGTGTGGGCTGGCTTTATCATCAACCCACTCTTGTCCTGTCCCCCAGTCTCCTCGTCCCAGTAGCTCAAGAAAACTTGACTTTCCCAGAAAGTCCATGCTTTATTCTGGAGTGGTCGATTTGTCTTCAGTCTCTCGATAAGCACCCAAGCACTGAGGAAGTCAAGATACAGTAACAGTTGCTGGTGCTTATTATTGGAAAATTGGAGCCAAAGAGGAAGGAAAGGGGGATGGGAAATATGGCACTGGTGATGCAAACAAAATGGGAGCTCTCCTGGCAGGAGCGCAAACACAGACTGGTGCTTCCCAACGTGCTGACACTGTCCCAGGGTGCTGGGTGGACAGTGGGTTGCAGCAGCAGACAGGCTACTTTCTCCTGGGTTATGGGCGACAGCGTACATGGTCTTAACTTTCAGGGAACACAAGAGCAATTTATTATGTGAAAAGGGGGCAGAAGACCAAGGAAGTTTGGAACCTATGATATAGACCTTGATAGAGGGACTACACAGGAATCAGACAGATCACATCTATGGGGGAATTGCTGCAGCAGCTCATTGTCAGCAGCTGAAATGAGGCCAGGGGCGACTGTTGAAGAGACCACCACTAACAGAAAATGAAATCCATGAGAGCTGAAATAGGACCTTGAGTTTATTCCACCTGAATTTACCGACTACTCCTCGAGCAGGTTTGCTGTATTCAGCCTCAATGATCACAGGCCTGGTAGGTTGCAGAATGACATCAAGTACATCACATGTGAAGAGAGCAAAGGTCATTGCAAATACAAGAAAGAAAAGAGCAAAGTGGATGCGAGAAGAGACTCTGAAAGTCGCTCTTGAATGTACAGTGACTGATGCTCATGGAGAAAACGACGAAGAGAGCTGGATGCACACTGTCAAATGCAGCTAGAGAAGATAAAGAATGGTCATCACCTGTACAGAAACCTGGGGTGAGTAAGAAAGCCAAAGCACATTCTTAGCATTCCTGAAGCTGCAAGAGCTAAGTGGGGGGGGGGGGGG
>PVJH01011645.1:0-26989 GCA_004026705.1 Nesogale talazaci | reverse complement strand
GGTTACAACTCAAAGTAGAGAAGACCCAAGTCCTCACACCTGGCTCAAGGGAAGACCGGAGGGGTCAAGGGTTTCCCTTGGCTTGGGTCCACAATCAATGCTTGTGGAAGCAGTAGTCAAGAAATCAAATGACACAATGCTTTGGGCAAATCTGCTGCACAAGACCTCTTTAAAGTGTTGAGAAACAAGGAGGTTACTTTGTGGACTAAGGTGCAGCTAACCCAAGCCTTGGTATTTTCAATCCCTTCACATGCATGTGAAAGTTGCACAATGAAGAAGGAAGACCAGAGGAGACTAGTTATATTTGAATTATGGTGTTGGTGAAGAATATTGAAAATGCCGTGGACTGCTAAAAGAATGAACAAATCTGTCTTGGACGAAATACAGCCAGAATGCTCTTTAGAAGGGAGGAAGGCGAGCCTCTGTCTCATGTGCTTAGGACATGTTATCAGGAGAGATCAGTCCCTGGAGAAGGACAGCATACTTGGCAAAGTCGAGGGTCAGTTAAGAGGAAGAAGCACATGAAGGAAATGGAGGGTCACGGTGGCTGCAACAATGGCCTCACACTTAAGGACTGTGAGGGGTACAGGGCCATGTGGCCTTTCTTTCTGTTGCACACAGGCACTGGCTCAGAGGCACCTCAGTGGCTCTCCACAGCACTCCCCCCAAGGCTGCTCCTGGGCCCCAGTCCTCGGGTGTGGCTGTGTGCCACCCCATGGGTTGTTGCTGGCTGGGCTCTTCAGCAGAGTAGACGGCAGCTCACCCGGCAGCTCACCCACGTGTGACCAGAGCATCTCGAGGGGGCGGGGGTGTTAGTATCTCTGCAAGGGTTGTTAAGGTCACTGAGAAGCCACACCTCAGGGCAGTGTGTCCACTGGAACCAGGATGTGTATCGAATGCTGAAGTGCACTCTGGTCAGAGTCAGGTAGTGCAGATGGACGGCTTCACACATGGGGCCCAGCAGCCGTACACTCTTGCAGTAATCGAGGCCTGGTAGGATGGGACAACAACATTTAGGTCATGACTGTAACATTTCCACCAAATCACCCCTCAGCCGCCATCCTTCCTTCTCGCACAAAGGTTCCTAGACACGCCGCTTCCCATCACACCCTTTATAAAAGCTGAAGGAACTATTACTGACAGAGAAATGTGGTCACAACACATTGATCTTTCCCCCTAACTCCCCACCATCCCTGGTAACCACCAGTCTGCTTTGGTTTTCATTGAATGCCTCTAGAGTTCCCACCAATACTGAGGTGCCATCTGGCCACATTCTTGCTCCCTGAACGCTGACTTCCTGTATTTATCAAGTGCTGCTACCAGAGAAATTCCAAGAATGGGCGCCTTTAACTAACAGACCTGCATCTTCTCAGTTTTGCTGCTGTCGGTGTCACCATGTGTTGGTTCTGACGCACAGCAACTGCAGGGGCAAGGCAGGAGTCCCCCCAATCCTGCACCATGCTCACGATAGCTGGTAGGATTTGCAACCACTACATTAATCCATCTTATCGAGGGGCCTCATTTTTGCTCACCCTCTATACTTTACCAAGCATCATATCCTTCCCACGGGACTGGTTCTTCCTAATGGCATGCCCAAAGCACACGCAACGATGTCTCATCATCCTTGCTTCTAAGAAGCATGCTGACCGAACTTCCTCCAAATTTGTCTGTTCTCCTAAAGTTCCGTGGTGCGGCCAATGCTGGTTACAAACACTGTAATTCAAAGGCAATAATTACGCATTCATCTTCTTTCTTCATTTCACAGCTTTTACCTGTAGAGGAAGTCGCTGATAAGCCCACGGCCTGGGCCAAACACACCATAGACCTCTCAGTGACTGTGGGCTCCTCAACACTTGAAAGAGGTCTCCTACCGAAGCTCTGCCCAGTGTTGTTGACGTTATTTACAAGAAGTAAGTTGTTGGTCATATTATATTCATCCAGGTGCTCTCTGGCCTCATGTCTATCAATAAAGTATGTGGGTATTCCTCTAGCACTGACATCATTGAACTTACACACACACATCTTCAAATGTTCTAGATGACGAATGTCAGGCCTCTTTGACTCATCTCCCCAGGCACAGCGAGCCAAGTTGTTGCTGTTGCCAGTTCCAACGCATCGAGACCCGTGGACAGCCCAGTGAACACTGCCCGGTCGGTCCTCCGCCATGCCCACAACTGTCCCCGTGCTGGAGCCCGAGTTTGCAACCACGGTGTCCGTCCGTCTCGTCAAGAGTCTTCCTCTCCCTCCACTTGACCAAGCATGATGTCCTGGTCTCTCCTGACAACAGGACCAAAGTCTGTGAGACAAGGCCTTGCCATCTTTGCCTCTAAGGAGCACTCTGGCTGTACTTCTTCCAAAAACAGTCTGTTTGTCCTTTTACCAGTCGTTGGTCTTTCCAGAGTTCTTCACCAGCCTCACAATCCAAATGCATGGGTTCTTCTTTGATCTTCCCTCCTCAATGCCCAACTTTTACATGCCCAGAAGGGGGCTGAAAACACTGACTTGGGTCATAGTGAACTATGTTTGTCTGATTTAAAAGGGCCAATATTGGTTTCTTTCAGTTCACTAATGCCCAGGAAATTGCACTTTACGTGTTCTATTTTATTTCTGTCAACTTCCATCGTCCTCGAGTCATTCTTTATACATTCCGTGTTCTAATTATTAATGGATGTTGGCAGTTATTTCTTCTCACTCTGAGTCCTGTGACCCCAGCAGGGGAAGGTCCTGAGAGCTTGCTCCGTCCACATTATGAATTCGAGGAGGCTGCTCGTCCCATTTTCTGAGACTCTTTCGACCTGAAGGGCTCCTCTTTCAGCACATCGTCACAGCCCTGCTGCTCTTCGTGAGATTCTCACTGGCCAGAGTTGTAAAGAAGCTGAATGCCAGGGCCTTTTCCCAATCTGTCCTCGTCCAGAAACTTCACTGAAACCTGTCCACCACAGATGACTGCTGGTATTTGAAATGCCAACTGTAAAGCTTCTAGGATCACAGTAACAGGCAAGTCACCACAATACAATCATCTCAGGGGTGAATGGAGGTTGTACAGTTTAAGAGGCTGGAGGTTCAAAACCAGAATCCCAACTTTCACTTCTGGAGGAGGGTCCCTGTCTCCTTGAGCTTCTGTTCCTGAATAATCTTTAGGCAGCTAGATGTCTCATCACCCTCATTTCTGCTCTTCTGACCTGCTTAAGCTATTTTGTACCTCAGACTCAAAGCACACCCTACGCTACTCCTGCCTCACCAGCACAGCAGACAACCCACCCATGAGCACACCCTGCAGGTGAGTCCTGACTCTCAGTGGAGCTTGTTAATGGGCCACGGCATAAAGGCAAAGCTTTATCGTGCATAGTGGGGCACACAACTCAACCCAGAACACTCCCTTTGTCCTAGGAGCTACTTGTGCATGGCAGCCACCTCTAACAAACAGCAGCAGTGGCCAAAAGGGAACTTTGCAATTATTGGTTGGCAATGGGGGCGCAAAAAAAGCACAAACCTGATTCTGCATAGCTCACACATTCTGTAATTGTGTTCCAGCAGACTTCTCCATCCTCCCTCACAAGGCTACTGATGTCTCGATGTTCTGAGACTTCAAAGCCAAGTTTACAAATCATAGCATATACGGAGGGAGAAAGGCATGTAGTCATAGCATCCCCTTTTAATGTCTGAAATGGAAGGGACACACGATACTGTTTTTACCAAGGTATAAAGACAGAGGAATACGAGTGATGCATTTAAATCCCCAAACAATCCTATTTGAGAAGCACAGTACACACGGGAAAGGCCGTTAAGAATGTTCTTTCTGGATTTCATGCGAGTTACAGGATCAAACCACTGTGATCATATTTAATGTTACAGAAATATTTTCAAATAAAATCCCACAGGCCAGAAAGGAGCAGCGGGGACACATCTACGTGAGCCGTCGCCACTCGTCCCGCGAATATCGGAGGGTGTCCACGGTTGTGGAGGCACTGCTGTGGGCCAGGGGAAATTGTGCATGGCGGGGGAGAGCACAGAGACTACGCTCACCGGGGCCCCAGGTCCCCTCTACCTCCACCATTTCCAGACTCGAAGTTGCCTGCGCAGGCGGATGACGCGCGCCTCTCGCACCCCTTCCTCGGAGCTTCACCGCGCTTCCGGACGACGCTGTCGCAGGTGGATGACGCAACCCCAGCCCGCCCCGGCTGCGTCGCGCTTCAGGCCGTCGCCGGAGCGGCAGATGACGCAAGTACCCACCGCCTTCCTTCGGAGTCTGCGCAGCGCTCCGGCGCGTCTCCGGTGCACAGGGATGACGTGCTCGTCGCTCATTGGGTCCGGTGTCCTAGCGTTGGGCGCGCGGGCTTTTCCTGCAGTTGTTCCGGCGGTCGGAGGCGTTTGGTGCGGGCCGGAGAGTGACCTGCCATGGAGAAGCAGCGAGGCCGACTCCCAAAGCCGTCCGTGACCTCGAGTCCCCAGCCGCCGCCGCCGCCGCAGCCGCCGGCGCCTCGGAAGGAAAGGAGGCTGAGCATGTTCGAGAAAGAGGCAGTGAGTGTGAGGCGTCGAGGGCCGGACGCCGCGGGTTTCGGGCCCGGGCGTTTGTCCTCGGGAGCCTTGTAAGCCAGGGCCCGGGCCCGGAAGAGGCCGCTCTCACGCACAAAGACCCGACGTAGGGTTTCTCGGGCTGCCACCCTGCTGGGCATTGTGACTGCTGCATCCGCGGTCAGAGGCTGGAGCCCACCAGCCGCTCCGCAAGAGGATGATGAGACCATCTGCTCCCCTAGAATTCCAGCCTCTGAAACCCAGAGGGACAGGGAGTGTGGTTTCTTGGTTTTTAGTCTCCAAGGGAGCACTCCGCCTCATCTCTATTGTGAAGCGCCATGTCGATTTGAACTGGCAACCCATCGCCTGGCCCACAGTGCCACTAGGGTCCATTGCTAGAGTTGGGGGCCCCACAGTAAGTCCGGGAACGGCTCAGGCTCGCTCACTTGCCACGTTCCTGAAGACCAAGATCGCTCATCACAAACGTAGGGGGTCTCAGTGCATGCATGCCAAAGTCTGGCTAGCAGAACATAATGTGGTTTTCACATTAAGCAGCACTGGCTCGAAGAATACTGTATACCAGAGAAAATAAAGTGAAATTGAAAATATCCCACTTGTTAACGTGTTTTCAGAAATTCGTGGGAAGTATTATTTTCCAATATATTGGTGGTATGGGACCAGTATTTCTGGATTAGCATCGTTTGAAAACTATTAAATAATCTAGACTTCCTCATTCCTTAGACTTTGAGAAAACTTCTTTGTCTGAGGATATACATCGTGTAAAGATAACACGGAGTGTGGAGCCTACGTCAGTGTGCTATGGAAAAGCAACCAGAACACCAGTTTTCGAAGATTCTAAATATTTCAGCTTCACCCCCCCAAGTAGCAAAGCCAAAAGACCAGACTCAGAGCCATTAAATCAAGTATAGTTCATAATTACTGTGTGGACAGAGGACTGCCCTCTGTAGGTGTCTCAGACTGTCGAGCTTTGTTATTTGTCAGGCTGAACTGTAGTGACCTTATGCACAATACAATAAAATACTGCATAGTTTTCTGTCATTCTCACAATTGTCCCTATACTTGGGCCCATTGATGGCAGCCACTGTGTCAAACCATCTCATTGAAAGCCTTTCCCTCCTTTTCTGTATCTCCAATTTACCAAGCATGATGTCATTCTCCAGGGACTAGTCTCTTCTTAAAATATGTCCACGGTATGCAGGATGAAGTTTTGCCATCCTTGGCTCTGAGGAGTGCTCTGACCCTACTTCTTCCAAGACATGGTTTGTCATTTTAGCATTTTACTTTGAGTGTTCTTCTCCAGCACCACTATAATTCAAATTCATTGAGTTTTTCTTTGGTCTTCCTTATTTGATGTCAAGCTTTCAAATGCATATGAGGCAATGGAGAACATCATAGCTTGGGTCAGACATAAGTCAGATAAAGGCTATGGGAGTGGAGCCTTTGGGAACTTCACATGTTGAGGGGGCACCACTCAAGAAACAGCTGCAAAAATATTTTATGATTGAAACTTGGAATGTGTGAAGTATTAATTTAGGAAAATAAGTGGTAAAAAATGGAAAGGAATGCATGATGATCAATAACCCAGGCATGAATGAGCTGAAATGAACTGGTATTGGCCATTTTGAATCAGGAAATCATGATTCATTCAGCCAGGAAGAACATTCAGGAAGGCATTCATTGTCTCAGACAGGATCTTGCTAAATCTATCATGAAATACAATGCTGTCTTGACAGGATTATATATATTTGCCTTTAAGGAAATCCAACCAATACAATTATTATTTAAGGTTATGAGTTAACCACCAAAGCTAGTGATGAAATTGAAGAATTCTACCAACAACTTCAGTTTGAAATTGATCGAACATGTAATCAAGGTTCATGAATAATTATGGTGATTGGAATGCAGAAGTTGGAAAAGAAGAAGGAACCGTTTTGGGGAAATATAGACTTAGTGATTGAAATGAAGCTGGAGATTGCATGATAGAATTTTGCAAAAACAATAACTCGTTCATTGTCAGAGTAACCGGTTTCTAAAGTGTGTGTGTGTGGTGTCCATAGGTGCAATTGTTTTTTTTCCTTTGGGCATCACTGCTGTCTGGTGGTGGGAGTAGGAGGCCCAGTTCCACTGCTGGAATTGAACCTCCATACCAGTGGGCTGCAGCCCCACACACAACCACTACGCCATCGGGGCTCAGCCCCATAGGTGCAATTGTATGGTGATAATATATAAAGATTATAGCAAAGTCAAAATAGGAGAGAGTATATAATAAAGGAGTCAGACATTTCATGGTAGCATGCTCACCTAAGCCCTTCTTGGTGGTCCATGAGGAGGTGGGAGATGAGAGGAGGAGAGAGAATATATTTCTAACCAAGGCTTACATATACTTAGGGTTGTGCAAGCCCCTGATTGCAGGTGTCCACATATGTCACAGGAAGGGGTTGTACCATATGCAATACAGCAATGACAGGGAGATGATCTGGGGTGTACACGCAATAGGAAGAGGAGGGATTTGGGGTACATTTATGAAAAGACAGGCAGATCCTAGGTTCAGGTTGGCAGACTAACCTTGGTCACTCTTGAATGGGCTAGACCATTTCTCTGGGCTCTCCAAGGAAACAATCACTGTCATCAGTAGGGTGTGAGTCCTGCCTACAGTGGGGAGGTGGGACAGGACAGTCTGATTGCTATGGATGGCTGATGCCTTCAGGGAGAACACTTTCAAGCAGCTAGCCATACAGTGAGTTAGCAAGCAGGTCTTCTGAGGGGAATCTCTATCCCACAGTGCGTAGCAAGTACCCCTTTTCAACAGCACAAAAGGCCACTATACACTTGGACTTCCTGAGATAGAATACACAAGCATCAAATTGATTACATCGGTGGAAAGAAGACATGGAGAAGTTCAATACTGACAGCCCCTGTGAGAAAACCTCCTCTTTCTCCAGCAGAGCAACTGATGGTTTCTAACAGCTGACTTTGCAGTTAACCGCCCAAGTAGTAACCATTATACCACCAGAGCGCCTATCAGGTGAGAAGGGAGGAGAATTTCACAAGGTTAAGCATGACAGCACTGCTGCCCAAGCTCATTGAAAGTAAGGGTAGTAAGACTTGATCTGGGTACTTTGCAGGGACCAAAAACTGAAACGCCAATTCCCTTGCCATCAAGTCAGCTCTGACTCAGGGAGCCATATGAGATAGAATAGGACTGTCCTTGTGGGTTTCTGAGGCTATAAATATTTCCAGCAGCAGAACGCTTCATTTTCTCGCTTAGAATGGAGTAGCTGGTGGGTTCAGGTTGCTGAACTTGTGGTTAGCAGCCCAAGTGCATGACCCTCTATAGCTCCAGCGCTAGGACACCAGAACTTAAGAGAGGTAAACAAAAGGAAGATCACTATTGAGATTGTAACAGTTGCATCATCTGTCAATTTGCAAAGGGGTGGAGTCTTACCCTGCCAATCAGGTTTCAGCTTGATGACCTTATTTGGAGGAGAGATGGAGATAAATAGCTTACTGGAGGCCAGATATATAGAGCTACTGTGCTTTGGCTTCCTGCTGACCAGACACATGGATCGACACTGAGCCCTGGAGCTGGAGGAGCCATGTGGAGACCCACACCAAGGATGAGATGCTTCCACCACCACTGGATCCATAAGACTTTCCCCCACTGGCCTGTGATGTTCCTGCTTTTGGTACCATTGCATGTGCTGCGTGAATCTGAAGAGGAATTTATAGACTGGTATCTGAACATATTGCCTAATATTGGACTGAAGGACTTGAACTGAGCTGGGATGTTTTAATATACAATTCTTTATTCACATATAAGTGTCTATGAATTCGTTTTTCTAGTCAACCCAGAGTACACAGAGATGGATTGACACACAAGGGGCAATAATGGGCTCAAACAACAATTGTGAATGTAGCACAGTAGTAGACAACATTATTTCTTTTTTACACATAGGATCTCTTTCTGTCAGAATCCACTGAGTGGCACCTGGAAACAACAGATGTGACAGTAGGAGACTTTTGGTTGAGAAACTTTTTGTATCTTTGGGTGTGGTTTGCAGAAATGATTGTCAGTGAAATAGAGTTTGAAGCAAAATGAATGTATTGTGTTAGTCTGGGTAGAGTAGAGAAACATCCATAGACATGTATATGAGTATAAGAGAGTTTTATATAAAGGGTAATTGTACATTAAAGTATCCCAACCCAGTTCAATTCAAACCCATAGTATGATAATACCAATAAAGTTCTCTTCAGACTCATGAAACACATGTAATGATGCTGAGTGCAGGAAGATTACAGGCCAGAGGGTGGGAAGTCTTGTAGATCTAGTGGCATTGTAAGTATCTCGGCGCTGGCAGGGGTCTCCACGTGGCTTCTCCAGGTTCAGCGTTCTGGCTGCATCAGGGATGTGTTACAAAGAGTCAAGCCTTGTCAGTAGCATCTCCAAGGAAATGAGCTGAGAGAGAGAGAGAGAGTCTTCTACCTCCGAGGAGGAAATCAGGAATTCCCAAAACTCTCAGGAGAAGGCCATGCCCACACAGAGGCCTCATTGGCTATGACCCGGTTGATAGACTCCACCACTTCACTCTTTATCCTCTCAAGTCCCAAATTGACACCAGATTATGTAACTGTCACGTATCATTCTAGTTATCTAAACAGTGACAAGAGGCTGAAGAAAAATAAGATAACTGTCAAATTAATAAAGTGAGTTGATGAGGTAGCATCATATTTGAAGAGTACTAGATAGTTTAATGGTTTGGGAATTTGAGATACAGAATGTGTTTAACTAGAATGGTAGGCTAATGTCTCAGAATTGCTAGTATAAAT
Source organism: Nesogale talazaci (assembly GCA_004026705.1). Classification (NCBI taxonomy): domain Eukaryota; kingdom Metazoa; phylum Chordata; class Mammalia; order Afrosoricida; family Tenrecidae; genus Nesogale; species Nesogale talazaci. The sequence goes on along the minus strand of PVJH01011645.1, from coordinate 17,626 downwards.
CCCTCTAAATAATAGCCATCTTTATGTTTTTCCTGTCGTAGAAGGTAAGTATCAATTTTAGCAGGATGCTAGCATGTTATGAAATTAATGAGAGTAAAACTTAAAACTCACCACAAAGAGAAGATGGAAAGAATGCTCAGAGTCACTTTATCAAAAAGAACTAGTCAACATTCCACCACTGCAGGAGGCAGCATATGGGCAAGAACCAATGGTGCTGAAGGAAGAAGTACAAATTGCCCGTCTTTAGAGGTGCAGAAAGCCTCATCTTTCTGCCTCAGCACCTACTGGTGGGTTCAAGCTGATATGTGACGGCCTGGTTAGCAATCCAGCAGATAACTGCCACCAGGATGCCTTGGCAACATGTTAGGTGATTGTTGTGTGGAAGTAAAGAGTTTTTTCTTGTTTACTCCTGATTATTTAGGAGGAAGAGAGCACCGAATATATTTAATACTGGTAATGTTTGCCGTATGCCAGCTTAAATGTCTTGCATTGCAGTGACTAATGAGAAATAAGTCTGAGGCATGAAGAGAGCAACCTGGATCCAGTCAGAGTGATCAAATTGGATTCCTCCCTCAGGACAGTTTTGGAAGAGAAGGCCATCACTTCCTTTGTAGTGAGGATGAGACTTCAAACCACTGTAACGGAATGGATGCACGCTGGAACACTTTTAAATGACTCATTCAAACTGAGGATGGATGCTGGGTTGGCTGAATTATCTCATGAGTTCCTGCCTTTCTGAGCCTTGAAGTCAGTTCCATATCTTCCCAGTTGTAGTTATATAATCTGCTGTCAATTTGAGACTTAAGAGTGAAGGGGTGGAGGTTATCCTGTCAATCAGTTCGCAGTGTGGTGATCTCATTTTGGAGACGATGAGGAGATAGATAGCTGGCTGGAGATGGGACACATACCCATTTCCCTGTGAGACATTGCTGTTGACAAGCCACAGGGAGAAAGGCTGACGGATCCAGAGCCCTGGAGCTGAGGAGTCACGTGGAGACCCATGGCTAAGATGCTTCCACCACCACTGGCTCTCTACCCACTGTCCTGTGCTCTTCCTGCATTCGGGGTCATGACATATGCTGCATGAATCTGAAGGAGAAGTTACAGTCCTTATGAGGCTTAAGGACTAAAGCCAGACATGGATTTGGCTGCGATACGTTCTTAATGTACAATTACTCTTTCTATAAAGCTCTTTCCTATACACACACGAGTGTCTATGAGTTTGTTTCTCTAGTCTACCCAGACTAACACACCAGTAAATCAGTTTTGCTTAATTTAGAAAGATCCAGGATCTATTTACAACCAAAGATCCCCAAACCTTAAGCAGTTATGTAAAATGACTACCTGTGATCATGCATTTGAAAATCTTAAACTAACAATTTGCATTTGCATTTAACTGAATAATATGACCAAGTTTTGTGTATTATAGGGATATAAGCTGGATCAAACTAAGGAGATACCATATCAATTAGTTGAATAATGAAACTAGTTTTTGTAGTCAGAAGAAGTATTTAAAACATTCCTAATTTTAAAAGATTCTTAGGTAACAATGTAGAGATCCCCCAACTTAAGACCTCCTGTTCAGCCAGAGTAACCAAAACAGTTTGGTATTGGTACAATAATAAATATGCAGACAGCCTAGAAATGCAACCAGACACCTGATTTTTGATAAAGGACTAAGACATTTCGTGGGGATAATCTCTTCACTAAATTGTGCTTGAGAAATTAAATTTCTATCTGCAAAAGAATGAAACAGTATCTAAGATGGATTTAATCAAGATAGATGAATAAATCCTGAAACCATAAGGGTCATAAATGAAAAAAATAGAAACTTTAGGACCCTAATACAAAGCCCTTATAAGTACACAGTGTATAAATACACTGCCAAACAAAGTGAAAACCAGAAGACCAAAAGACTAGGACCTTCTGAAAATTTACATACATCAAGAGTACACAGAGAACCGACAGATTGAGGAAAGTATTTGGCAATGATAGAGATAATTTAAGTCTTATCAAGAATTCCAGCACCTTAAGAAAAATACAAATAACCCAATCCAAAAATAGACACAAGATCAATAGACAATTCACTAAAGGTGACTCACAATTGTGGAGAAATGTTATAAGAGAAATACAAAACAGTGAGATACCACCTTATACAGTTTTAGTAAAATAAAAATAACTGGAGGGATGTGGAGAGGTTGGAACCTGCATACACTGCTGGTGGGATTACAGGATTGTACAGGCACTCTGGTCAACAGTATGGCATTTCCTTAAGCAAATGCGAGTAGAATACCACATGACCCTGCAGGCTCTACTCAGGAGACAGCTCAAAGAAATAAGAACAAAACATGGCAGATGTAGGCACGGCCATGTTCATCACATGCTTTTCTATAATAGCAGAAAGGTGGAAACAGCCAAAAACCCCAACTGTGGAAGAATGGATAAATAAAACTCTGGCATGTACACAGTTTTATGCATACACCTAAAGACATGAATGAAACTGCCAAGCACCTTGTGTACAAAATTGGAAGATATTATATTTTGCAAAGTTAGTCTCATAAAACAATACCTCATGACACCATTATTACGAAGGAAAACCTGAAGGAAAATGATTTTCACACCAAAAGAAACAGACTTTGAAAGTTGGATGAGCTGGGAAGAGGGGGGCGGGGGAACGGGGGATTACTGGAATACCATTCTGATGTGATGGGAAGGCAACTGTACAGTATGTTTTCCTTTGTATATGTGATAAACCACAAATAAGGGAGAAATTATTTTAATTGATTAGAGGTGACTTTCTTGACCAAATACCACCCCAGAAGCCCAGTACCAGGAAGACATGGCCTAGGTGTGTTTTCCAGCATATTAGCGTCCTTCTGGGCTCATTTCTAATCACACATGCATACTCATACTCTGGCCCCAAGAGAACCATTGCCATTGCCAGCCACTGTCCATGACACATGTATTTGTGTCCCTTGAGTATGTCATAGCAGAGTGGGGATGACAGTACCCTTGAGAAGGACGAAGAACAAAATACTGATGTTGCCTTTAAGAGACTGGTAGTTTAAACCCCTTCTCTTCCCCTAAGTTCAAAAGTAATGAAAAAATAACTATACTAGTCTGAAAGATTATCTCCAACCCCCCCCAATTTTTTTTTTCAGCCAACATGGAATAATTCCTCTCAGAAACTACCATATACTCCACCATTGTTCATTGGTTGGATGCACAGGATAGTGATCACCGAGAGGGAAACGGGCAATATCAGCCTTAAGAAAGCTCTGTCCTGTTCCTGGTAGTGGTTTGTGGGCCACTGTAGGGATTGAGAGGAGTCGGAAAACGGAGTCAAGATGAGAGGGCAGTGGACTGGAGAGCAAAGAGCTGCACCAACAATTGCAGGGATCAAAGGGTTCCTCCAGCCCTCTAATACAGTTGCAGCTGTATCTGGGGAGGGGACCTTCTGGAGCTGGGGAGACATTCCCAGAGCAGTTGTTCTTGTTAGAAGAAGAAGGCAAGGTTCGGGGAGGGGTGGCTAGATAACCAACCCAAACTCACTGTCATTTAGTCAAACCCTATTCATAGTGACCTCACAGGACAGGGTTTAACTTAGTATAGGAGTTGAAAGCCCCATCTTCCTCCCAGAGACCAGCTGGTCATTTTGAACTGCTGACCTTGATGATTGCAGCCCAACTTGCAACCACCGTGCCACCAGGGCTCCAAAGATTACCCCTGGACTAAGGCTGTTCCAGCTTGTGACCCATCAGACTGGAAACAAGCATTGAACCAGGTCTGAGAGCCAAGTTCCAGAAAAAAGCACAAGACATCACCAAGGTAAAATGTCAGTGTCTGCCATCCAGTGTGCACCAACAGATCGGCACAGAAGCAAAAACCATCCAGAGAGAAACAAGAACTCAGAAGTGATGCAAAGATGAAACTAGGGAAATCACATGGAAGTAGGTACGTGGTTACTATGTTGGTTTGTATATTTTGCAGAATGTATAAAAATGTGTTGCAGTCCCTGTGTCCAAGAACAGAAAGGAGCGATGAAGCATGTTTGGTCCATATCAGACCTCTATAAAAAAAAATACAACCATAACTGCAAAAGGGGCTCAGTTGGAATCACAGCAGATGGAAGAGTTGACAAATCTGGAGACATAGAAATACAAAAGAAAACACTTGCAACTGTGGAAGCTAACTTCCAGTAGCCTAACATTCTTATAACTCAAATCCTCAAATAGGAGAGAGGTTAGGCCCCCCAAAATGGAATGATAGAAAATTTGATAAAAGATATAAACCCACAAACCTTAAGGACCCCCAAACACAAGAAACATGATGAAATTATGCCAGGACAAATTGCTGAAAGCCAATGATCTTTTGATAGCTAATGTGTGAGGCTGGGTTGTCCAGAGAAACCAGTGACGCTCTTCTATCTACAAGAAATAATCTGATGTCAAGAAGGTATCCCAGCCAAGTCTCACTCAAATCCAAGGCAAGCCAAGCCCCTTTGCAGACTGGCACGACCAGGCCAACGGTGCAGAAAGGTGAAGCAGAATGCAGGGAGCGCAAATAAAAGTGAAATGACTACAGGTTTCAGTCAGCTTCTATACAACAGAGACAAAGCTTGGTGGTGGTCGATATGTGGATGGATGGAACAGTCATGTTTACTTTTAAGTTTCTTCGAAGGTAATTGTTGAAAGCAAACATAACACCACACTGTGGGGTGCACACACAGGGTGATGCAGCATTGCAGGATGCGAGCCCCCTGTGTGGCTGCTGAGCTGTTGCTGACTCATGCAGAATAGAAGCACTGCTTCACAGTGCTGTCAAGGCTGTGTCCCCTGCATGCAGACCACCAAATGTGTCTTGTGAGGTGAGTTCTACAGGGTGACTTCAAACTGCCACCCTTTCAGTGCTCAAGTGCTTAAATAGTAATCTATTAAAAAGGATATTCAAAGAGCTCTAAGACCACTAGAAAAGAAAAGGTAACAGTCCAGCAAAGGACATGGGATCATTAAGAAAGCACAGGAATAAGAGGAAACAGCAAATGGAACAAATTGGAAACAGTGGTAATATGATGAATTCAAATACAGTCACATGAATAGTCATGTAAAACACAAACGGTGTCTGTACTCCAGTTTGATGGTGGAGAGTGTCAGACTGGGCACGGAAGTAGGGCCAAAGTCTGTGCTGTCTACAAGAAGACACTTTAAAACATAAACAGAAATAGGTTTGCACTACACGATGGAGAACACAGACCGTGCTAACACTGGTCAAAAGGAAGTTGGAGGACCTGGATATCAAATGTTTATTTCTGAACAAAGAATATTCCGAGAGAGGAAAAGGGCCATTTCAGAATGTGTTGCTCCAGCAATTCACCAGAAACTCTTAACACTCTTAAAGTCAACAGTTTAAGAATAGACGGAAGAAAAGCTTCATATATTTCTTTTTTGCCTAAGTAGTGAAATGTTGAAGACTTCAACATCATTAGTTGGTAGAACAAGTAGATTAAAGAAGTAGTAGGGATGTAAAAGTAATGAACAATACTGTCACAAACTAAGCAACTTTAATGACCTGTCCAGAATAAGCATTCTTTAGATGTGCAAAGGGGCCGTTTGATAAGATAGGAGAAGACTGTGTCATAAAATGAGTCAATAATTGTAAACATTTTCAGATCCTAGACAGTATACCCTTTGAGCACAGTGGGATACATTACAAATCAATAACGGCAAAATGGTTGGAAAATCTCAAATTGCTTGAAAGCAAATAGCATACTTCTAAATAACTCCATAGGTCAAAAAAGAGAATATGTGACAAAGTGCTTTAAGTGAAAACGAAGAGCACAGCATAGAAACAATCTTAGGATACAGCTAAAACAGTACACAGACAGGTATGTCTAAATTAGTATTTCCTCTACTTCCTGAGATGGGGCTGGGGGTGCAGTGTGGATGTGAGGAGGCGCTGGTACTATCCAAAAGGTTTAAAAAGCAAATAGACACAATTTATCCTGGATCCTCCTCTAGAGTGCACAATTTTTAATTACTGGGCGTGGGGGAATCAGCACTGAGCAATTTTTTTTTCCTGAAAAGGTGCTATCAGGTCCAATAAGCTTGGGAAGCGGTACCTTAGTCATTTTAAGAAGTTTTGAGATCAATAGTCTCAAACTTCATCACAAGAAATTAGGAAAAGAAAGAGAACAATTCTAAAATCAGGAACGGAAATGGGGGTGATAACGACAGACACTGTAGGTGTAAACAGACACAGAAGACCATACTAAGAACCCTGTCCATTTGTCAGCTTATTCCACTCTGGTGGGTCGTGTGTGTTGTGATGCTGGAAGCTGTGTCACTGGTGTTTCAAATGCCAGCAGTCACCCACGCTGAACAGGTTTCAGCAGAGGTTCCAGATTAAGGGCAGGCGATGAAGAAGGACTAGCCTGTCTACTTCTGAGGAACTCGCCGCTGAAAGAAGTAAGCCTTCTGATGCCAAAAAGCTCGTGAATAGCAGGGTGATGTCAGGAATATTCAGTGTGGGAAAATGAGTCCCTAGGTTGTACGGTGCTCACTCTGACTGAGGAAGCACGCACTGCCTAGGCAAAGTGTAGCAGGCCTTAAGAACAGGCATGGAGCAAAGCTTTCAGGTCCTTCATTTAACTCAAAATTAGCAGAAACAACATCAATGTCTATTGATAACTGGCACTTGGAATAAACAAAATAGGAATCTAGGAAAATTGGAAATAACCAAAAATGAAAGGGAACTTATAAAGATCGATAGCCTAGGCACTAGCTGATATGCTAATTTGTGTCAGATAATCATGATTTTCTGTGCTGGGAATGACAAATTCAAGAGAAATGGTATGACATTCATGTCAAGAAATTTCAAGATCTATATTGAAGTACAATGCTGTTGAGATAGAATAATATCTATCTGAATACAATTATTCAAATTTACACATCAACCACTAAAGCTAGTGATAAACTGAAGAATTCTACCACTGTTTGTAGTCAGAAAATGATCAAACATGCAATAAAGATGCATTGATAATTATTGGTGTTCTACAGCCATACCACCCTGAACACACTCGATCTAGTCTAATCTCGGAAGTTAAGCAGGGTCAGACCTGGTTAATTCTTGGATGGGAGATGATTATTGGTGATTGGAATGCAAAAGTTGGAAACAAAGAGGAAGGAACAGTAGTGGGAAATATAACCTTGGCCATAGAAATGAAACCGGAGTTTAGCAAGACCAACAACTTGTTCACAGCAAATACCTTTTTTCAAGAACATCAATAGCTACTGTACACATGGAATTCTCCAGACGGTATGCACAGAAACTAAATTGTTTACTGTGAGAAGAGACAAAGGAAAAGCTCAATATCAGCAGTCAAAATGAGGCCAACGGTTGACCATCAATTGCTCATATGCAAATTCAGCTTGAAGCTGAAGAAAATTTAAATTAGTCCACAAAAGCCAAAATACAGCATTGAGTCTATTATCCCACCTAAATTTCTAGAACCGCTCAGGAACAGATTTCACTCATTGAACACTCACGGCAGAAGACCAAATGAACTGTGTAATGAGATCAAGAACTCCACACATGAAGAAAGCAAAGGGTCATTAAAAAGACAGGAAAGAAAGAGAAGGTCAAAGTGGATGTCGGAAGAGCCTCAGAAGCTTGCTCTTGACTGTAGCATAGCTAAAGCAAATGGGAAATGAAGACAAACTAAGAAGAAAGGACCGGCGATAGGCTTTGGAAATCTTGCAGCTCATTCCCAGGTAATGCTATAGGGCAAGCACTGGCAGCCGAGCACAAGGTGGGTAGTTTAAACTTGCCACCCACTCTTAGTGGAAAGATGGAGACTGTGTTCTAGTGAAGATTTACAGTCATGGGAACTCTTTAGAGCAGCAGTTCTCAACCTGTGGGGTTCTCAACCCCTCTCACAGGGGTTGCCCAATCTCTGAACAGTAGCAAATTTACAGTTAGGAAGTAGCAACAAAAATAATTGTATGGTTGGGGAGTCTCCACTACATGAGGAACTGTATGAAAGGGTGGAGGCATTAGGAAGGTTGAGAACCACTGCTCTAGAGGGTCTCTCTGAGTCATAATCAACCTCATGACAATGGACTTTTTTTTGTCCGTGTCACAGCCAAATATGTCTGGTGTAGCCCTGGAAGATGTGCACCAGTATACCAAGGATGGCGTATCACCACTCAGCCTTTTGTTCTGCTGGACCTGTGCTCATAGCGAGGTGGAGCTGCCCATTAGCAGCTAAGCACGACAGCAACAGTGTTGCCATAATGTTATGCCACGAATCCTCCTGCACTGAGCCAATGGGAGCAGGGCTGTGGCCTGCTCAAGGGGCAACTTTTCCCCATCCTGTGTAGTATGCGTGCACTGCTGAGCCAGAGATGGTCTCGATGTGCTGTAAGCGCCTCATGACTGCTCATTAGCCACTGTGCTTCTCTCTGGCCTACAAACTTTCCACGGCACTTGACGTGTGTGTCATCAGATTACACTCCCTGTTTCCCTCTCCTTGCTGGACTCTCTCTCCCTCCCTATCAGTCATAGAAAGGTTGCCTTTCCCACTGTCCTTGTCTTCATTCTTGGTGATGTAGTATTTGCTCAAATGGGCCACAAGGCTCCCGCCTCTCAGTTGCCAGTGATCCTGGCCTCACACCATTTCATTCACCACACCCATTCTTCCATCCCAGTGCTTCTCACTAGGGACACTGTTGGTATTCTGAGTTGGGTATCTTCATTCGCTTTTGTACACAGGGTTTCTCCGTGGCAGGCACGCTCCCGTCTGATTTGAAGACCTCCCTCTCCTCCCAGCTGCAGGACCGCCCCTTGAAGAACCACAGCTGTTTAGATGGTGCAGTTACTAATTACCGTGCTGCTCTTGAAGTTTCAACCTCAGTTGTTGATCATCTACAGCTATTTCCTATTTTTTCTATTGACTATCAGTATTATTCCCACTTCAAAAGTTATTTGATGTCACCAAAATGGTGACCCCCAACGACGCTCATCTTTTCACTGCCCCGCTCCCCCCTCCCCCCACTTTTTGCCCCACTCTTTTCTCATGTCAAGCTTTGATTCTTCCATGGGTCAGTATTTCCTGCCCTTTTTTTGGCAAAATGCCAAACTGGTTCATAGTTTAGTTCTTGCAACAAGACCAAAACCAAACTTATGGCTCTAAGTAACAAGAATGATGTTCTGTGGTGGTCATGTGCTTATGTTAATTTCATGATTGAGATGTAGGGGTGGTGTCTAGACTGTTCATTTGGAGATAGCCATTGAGTAGCCAATGAGGCCTCTGTGTGGGCATGGCTTTCTTCTGAGATGTCTGGGAAATCTCGCAATATTTCCCTCGTGAAGATGAGAAGCTATCTCCCCAGTTGTTGGGAGTTAGTCTCAGAGACAGTGAATCACGGACAAGATCAGATGGCAGCGTCTGAGGAGCCGGAGAAGCCACACTGCTTGGCCCTGATGGAGCCACACCTCTGAAGCTGGAGAGGCCACGTGGAGACCCCTGGCAGCGATGAGTTGCTTCTGCCACCACTGGATGCTCTTGATGGACCCTGAGCCCTGGAAGCGAGGAGCCATGGGGAGACCCCTGCAAGCACCAGGATTCTGCACCCCCTGACCTATGACTTCGTGAGTCGGAAGGAGACATTATAGACCGGTATCAGGCATGTGGACTGATATCGGATTTGTGACTTTGAGCTGGACTGGGTTGGGATGCTTTCTCAGTGTTCCATTACTTTTGTATGTAAACCCTTTTCTTATATCCATATGTGTGTCTATGCAATTTGTTCCTCTAGTCTACCTGGACTAACACATGTTCTGACTCTCCTCACTTTAAATTTATGATGAAGAAATCTGTTCCTCAGTGCTCGTCCAATCTTACCATATTTCCTAAGTCACTTTCCACTTCCTGAGACCATGAGTTTCATACCTTTTCTCACTCCCACCATTCTCACACTCAGCCATTAAGCATACTTCCTATATGTGCTGTGGAGAAAGTGAGAAGAGTATTATTAGAAACGCCAACAAACAAAGCTACTAACTGCCAGTTTATTCCATGAACTTCTCTCTTGTGTTCCAGGTTGGGATGTTCCTTCTTGCTGCTGCTGCTGCTGCTGCTGGATGGCTCAGTCAGCTCAGACCGAGTGGGCCCCAGTGTTCTGTCCAACAGCACAATGCATGGGCCAGTCCTGGGTTAGCCTCACAGCACCCCCTGTGTCCCAGCCCACCCCTGCAGCCACAATGGCGGTTCACCTTGCTGAAAGCCTTCCTCCTCTAAACCCACTGCTTTCCCAAGCATGATGCCCTTTCCTATGTCCAAAGTACATGAAGTGAAGTGCCAACATCCTCTTTTCTAAGGAACATTCTGGCTGTATTTCCTCCAAGGCAGATTAGTTCCTTCTTTTGGCGGTTTAGTATTATTGGTGATTTCAATATTTTTCATCAGCACCAGAATTCAGAGATCCCAGTCCTTCTGTTTCCCTTATTCATGGTTCAATCTTTGCAGCCATTCTGATGTGCCTAAAGATATTGTGGCTGGGGCGTACTTGAGTCTTCAAAGTCACACCTGTGTAGCTTCATGTTCTCAGGAGGGCTTTTACAGCAGATGTCCCCAGTACGATTGGTCGTTTGATTTCTGACTGCTGCTTCCATGAGTGCTGCTGGTGGATTTAAATAACACCTATCCTGGATCATTTCAGCCCTCTCTCTGTTTTATCATGATTGTTGGACCAATTGTGAGGATGCCCAGCTTACTGGAGTTTTACAGAGCAGAGTGGTTGCTGATGAGGTCAACACACACTACATGCAAGTCCCAGACAGAACATGTGTCTGAAACCCACCGAGGCCTCAGCAGGGACCAGCTGTCATTGCAGATACATTTCAGATGTTAGGGGTACTACTTGAATAAAAGAATGTGTTTGAACACCCTACCTAGGTCCTAGCACAGCACTTCTGGAATAAATACCTATTTTTCACACACACACACACACACACACACACACCCCGAACCTCACACAGTGCACATCTGGAATGAATACCTATTGTTCACACACACACACACACACACACACACACACACACACACACCCCGAACCTCACACAGTGTTCTAATAATGGTTGTGAATCACTGGAAACAGTATATCTTCCGCAGATTGCGCACACCCAAGGCTATTGATCCCCTCAACATAGCAGCCACCACATGATCAGTACTCAGCCTGTCACGCAAATGTCCAAACTGTGCTTCCGCTCTGGTGCAGTTCATGCTCATCTGAGACCCCTCTCTCTCCGGCTTCCAGTATTCGCAGATCTTAAAGGAGAGACTTCAAGACTCGATTCAAGATGTGCAGTATGTGGAGCCTCCCTTTGACGACTCAATCGTTGACATAGGCAAGGAGTGGAAGAGTGCCCTGGCGAAGCTCAAGTTCGCCAACTCGTACAGAATGGAGCCGCTGAAGAAGTTCCAGGCCCACACCGTGGAGGTGAAAATCCAGCAGATATTAACGGTAGGTCGGCAGGTAGAGAGCATAAACCCCAACAGCCATCTCATGGTGGGGGGCCTTGAGCACCCCATTAGAATTTTGGACTTTGTAATTTTCCCTAATTGTCTTTGGTAGCAGTTCTCTTTCAACCCTGAGGTGCACCCAGGCCTTGTCTGGTGATCTTCACTTCGCGATTCTGAACTGGGTCAGGGGAACTGAGTATTTCAGTAATTGTGAGTTATTCACCTCAATGGTTCCAAGATTCTCCCATATTTGCAGTTTAACAAATAGATAAACATGAATAAGTGGATATGTGTGGAAAATTTGGTTCTGGCTACATTAAAAAAAAATCCATAAATCAGGCAGTCTCCATACTGCATGTAAGTGATTTTCTTCTTTAAACTGACTAGAATCTGAAGTTTATTTAAAGTAGTTGTTTGAAACTTAGACCTGTGTTTCTAGAAACCATCGCTTTTGCAACTACTGTAACAGCAATTCCAGCAGTATTTGCACTCGTGTCGGTCTCCTTAGGCTTTCGCTTAGGTGGAGAGAGTCCTGTCAGCACTGTTGTTAATAAAGGACCAAATTTAGTTCTGAAGGAGCCTCACTGATCTTTTGGGGGACCTGCTTCTCTGAACCCCCTTGCACAGATGGTTCCTAGCTCTGCACACTCCCAGAAGTTTCCAGGTCACCCAGTTTCCTTGGCGGAGTTCCACCAAGCTAATCTCACCCTCACTCCGTGTTGTTGAGTCGACGCTGAATAGAACCACCCCGAGTTCCCAAGACGACATAACTCTTCACAGGTGTGGAAAGCCCGTCCTTCTCCAGAGTAGCGGCTGGTAGTTTGACCAGCGTGTAACCACTACCGCATCAGGGGAGAGGCATTGTCTTAACATCACCTCACTGGCATGTGAGAGCCGGACAGTGAGAAAACCTTCTGAAGAAAGGGTGCGATGTAGCCTTGGCAGAGAGTATAGAAATGAGCTTTCACAAAGCGATTCATATCAGGTGTACATGTTCAGTGCTTGAATTGTTATGTACAAAATACTTGGTTCGAAAATGAAATGTTTCCTTGAAATTCTTTAAAGGACACCCTTAAAGATGTGAAATATGATCAGAAGGTCTTCTCTCATTTGTCACTTGAATTGGCAGACCGCATATTGTCAACTGTAAAGGAATTTGGGTTCAGCCGTTACAAGTTCATTATAAAAATGTTATTTATTCAAAAGACCGGCCAGGCAATAAATGTAAGTACATCATTGAGCCAGCCTCTGCCACAAAAGGTCATTGGGATTCCTCCTTTGCCAATGGGTGCTGATCATTCTGATCCCCAAGAACTGCAGGATCCAGAGGCCCCTTTTGAATGAAAGGATAAAATTAAATATACTTGATCTTGTTATAAATTGTCAGGAAAAATCCTAGCTTAGAAACAGTAATTTTCTATTAAAATGAATTAAATTTCATGTGTGTCGTGTCTCATGATGATAGCCACTTTAGCTTTAGTCTGTTACACTGTGGTGGCTTGCCTGCGACTGTGATGTGTGAAAGCCATGCCACTGGCATTTCGAATAGAGCAGGACTGTCTGTGGTCAACAGGTTTCCACAGAACTCCCTGATGAAGGCCAACCAGGTCACCTAATTCTGACAATTAGGCTGGGAGATTAGTGAGGACTGCCCTGAAACAGTGCCTGAGGAAAGACTGGGCAGCCTTTTGTTCTGTTGTACATGAGGTCACCGGGGTCAGAGCAGACACAAGGACAACCAACAGCACTTCCATATTTACCTTGGCACTAGTGGGTGCTAAGTTGTAAGGAAAACAGAAAGAACCATAAGATGTGGTCTGTGCTTGCCAAGGAGTGCTTAATCTCCTGACAGCACTGCAGTGTTGAGTTTAGGGGGATTATTTAAGGAGGGCATGCCTATAGCACAGGTCCAGGGGGCCAGGTGTCTTAGCAGTCAGTTCTGGAATCCTGGATTCTGATACTCTGGGTTCTGGAGTCAGATGGTCTGGGTCCTAGATTCTGGAGTTCTAAGTTCAGGGGTCCTGGGTTCTGGAGCCAGGTGTCCCAGTTGTAGCTTGACCAAGTCTCCTTATGGGCCCTGAGGAGGGAAGGAAGCCTCCCTGGCAGAGTTATAGTGAGGATGGCTCATAAGGCTGTGCCTTAGCCCGCCCCACCCCTGTTACAGCACCAAGTTCTGAAGGGTGGGACTGGTGGTGTTTGGGAGTGGGGCGTCTCTGAAGGCAGGTAGAGAGCGAGTAGAGAGTGTGGGGTCCTGTGGGCTGTTGTAACCTTGCCCCACTGCGTGGTGTTCCTACTGTTCTTGCTCTGGAGTCCTGCCCTCTGGTGATGCACCTGGGGCTGGAGGAGCTCGCCAGGAGGATGCTGGTGTTGGCTGAGTGGGGGCCCATCAGCTTCCAAGTGGCTGTGCATCATATGTCAGGACAGGGATCCACGATGTCAGAGTGGAAGCTGTTTAGTATGTGGCTGGCCAGGCCAGGTCATGGGCCAATTCATGCGTAAAGGATGGGAGAACAGGACTCAGGCACCTCTGTACCAGTCCAGTCCACTTGCATGACTAATGTCTTCAAGGGAAGCTGCTGACAAGCTGCCAGTTGTGTGTTTAGGAAGGCCGAGGGTAAATTCCTTATCATAAAGTATAACAGTGGAGTAGTAACATGTGGAATTTTTCCCATGCAACCTCTTTTGTACACATTAGAACTGTTCTGTTGGTTTTTCAAGGCTGTGAACTTTTTCACAAGTCAACCACCAGACTTTCTCTGAGACCACCACTGGGTGGGTTTAAACTGCCAACTTTTGGTTGGAGCTGGGCCTTTAACCATTTGTCACCCAGGGGTCTTTTAGCAGACCTGCCCTCCAGTGTGACTGCTGGGCCTTCTCTGTAGACACAACGGGAGCCTGGCAGCTGGGGAAGCTCCACCCACCTTCAGCCACAGAAGGGGAGGGTAACACCTAACCTTCCAACTATATCTTTCCGAACAACTGACATGTTTTTTCTAAAAAACAAACAAGAAAACCTCAAGTTTTTAGATGTAATGATTACTTAAAAGGCTCAGTCTAAAGTTGATCTTTTATAATTTCTCGTATAGGTCGTCAGCAGAGGCATCTGGGACATTACATGGGACAGCTGGGTTGCAGCCAAGCATGAAACCGAAAGTTATGTTGCACTGGCCTTGGTATTTGCGCTTTATTGCGAATAGATTGCCACCTGTACTAAAAGAAAGTACCTCCAAATTTTTCAAGAATATATGAAATCTATAAATGCAAACCTCCTAGTAGTTTTTATTATCTACGTTTTTATCTCCAAGAGGCGCTTCTTAGTGTTTTCTTTCACAATAGCAAAAAGCATGGAGGGATCTGTGTCCTCTCAAGAGCTAGATTCTCCACACAACACTGCTGCTTTTTGAGGGTCCCAGGGTTGTACAAACACCCACCACTCTTCCACCCGCCACTGCACCCTCGGAATCCCTCTTCCCATATTCTTACAATGACACCACCCCACCCAAGACATCACCCTTCGCCCCTCTCCCTTTCCCCAGCAAGCTCTACTGAAGCTTTCCACAAGGAAGTGTTCACCCTGTCATAGAACTCCTCCCACCTGCCAGGCAAGCACTGCCCTGGGAACCTAGAAAGGGTGCAGCACCCTGAAGCCTCCTGGCCACCTGATGGAACCCTTAGGACCATGACTTCTGGACTGATTGCCACCATCCTTAAAGGAATCAACCACAAGGAATGCCATCGAAGCATTTATTTCAGTCACATCAGAAAAAGCCAAATGCCCTCTCCTCTGACCATTGCTTCTTGGGGGGGTTCTATAGTTGGCTTCTGGGTATTTCCTTAAAAACAAACAGACTCCACCTAATTCACAATAAAACATTTTTTAATGTGTGTGTGTGGGACTTTGTCAAGAAACAGCTTCACATTTTGATATGTTCGCTTAATAAAGGTTTCTAAGATTTCATCGTGATCTTACAATTGGAGCCAAGGAAGCCTAATGGAGTAGTTCTACTCTGATAACACATGGGGCGCCACGAGCCAGGTTTGTTTGTACATTTACAGGGAGTCCCTGAGCAGGGGATGTGCTAGTTTGCTAAGGCAGAACTTCAGGTCTACTAGGCACCTGGGAAGAAAGGCCAGGCCAGATGCCAGAGTTCAGGAAGCCCATGAGGCACATTTAGGCGGCCTGGTGTCCTAGTAGGTACACACTGCAAGACTGGCTGCTATGCTGGAGAAAGACGGGAGGTCTCTGCCCCTGCACAGTTGTGCCTTGGAAGCCCACCGGGGCAGCTCTCTTCCATCTTGAAGGACTGCTGTGAGCCAGAATTGACTCAATGGCAGTGAGGTTTTTTTTTTTTAAGGAACTCATTTTTTATACTCAGACACACATGGGTTTCCACTATGCATCAACAATCAGTTGTTTTGTTAGTGAGCAATTCAGAACCCCCTTCCTTAATGCTCTAGCATGTCTTGAACATCAGAAGGCTGAGTCACAATTTGCTGACTTGGAATGAAATGTTTGAATCTTTGTTTGACTTAGAGACAGGATATCCAGAAGTAGTAGAACCAAATAACTAAATGTAGTTGTTTAACATGAAATGATTTGCAAAGAATCTGAGTTTCCTAATCAGTGAAGTGGAACCGGGGGAGAAAGGTCCCGTGTCAATTGTACTGGGTGGATTCGCACAAAAGGGTGGATTGGTGCTGCACCTGAGCCACCTGTTAGAGGATGTGTTAGGTAGCTAGCAGCTGAACGAAGGGTTGGCCCTCTACATGTCCAAGTCTCTCTTCTCCATACAGGAAGTTGAAAGCTGCTGAAGGCTGGAGGACATGCACACATTCAGGTCTTTGAGATAGGAAGACGGTACACCGGGGTGGGACCCCATCCAGGTCAGGGTCAGGTGGACTTAATTCAGCCAATGGGGTTAACCAGTATTGTGGACCAGGGCTCCCAATGGGGTCCAGAAAAGCCAGAAGTTTGCTCTGAAGCTCTCTGCCAGCAGTTCAGTCACATGGTGCAGCCGGCCCAAGCATTTGTGCTGCTTCTATCCGTTATAAACCCACTTGGCTCACAAACCAAGCTTCGGTGAGAATTCTTTCTTGTGCAAAACCAAGGACCAAGATGTTTCTCCCAGGAGAGATGGAACAGATGCAGCATCTTCCAACCTCAGCTTCTTGCCGGGGCTCCAGGCCCAGTTCTCTTCAGTGGTCTCCCTGAGGTTGTGGGGGAAAGCAACATCTGAGAGCCCCAAGTCCTGAGACAGCCAGAAAGCTCGGCTGACAGGGTAAAGGAAGGCTGTTTGGATCAACTCGATAGACAAAAATGATTCCTTCGTTTTAAACTTTAAAAGCTTTGCCCCTGCTGAGTGTGGGCAAAAATCATGAATGAAAGGGAAGCCACATTGTACTCTCAAATCCAAGAACATTAACAGTTGCCTGGAGACAGCCATCCTCTCTACTCCAGACAGCAGAGCGCCGGCCAAGAGGACAGACTCAGCGTTTCTGGCACGTGTCACCACCTTATCACAGGTGTCTCCCACGTTTGGGTCCTGCGCCCACCCTTCTGCCGTTTTTTCTTGCTTTTGTTTTTTGACAAATCCTAGAATCATGAGGCTTGAGAAGGAGACGGAGACTCAGCTCACAGGAAGCAGCTTTGCAGGAGCCCCCCAGTGCGGGCGGGCGGCGCGCGGGCTGGGGCGGCAGCGCGTCCGCACTCGGGGTCGCGCGCGCGGCAGGGTGGGCGCGCACGGGGCGCACGTGCAGAGCGGTCTGCGGCTGGCCGCCATCAGGCCTGGCTCCGCGCGCGCGCGAGGCGGTGGCAAGAACAAAGGCGGCCGCGGGGGCCCGGGCGGCGGGGCCGCGGAGCGGGGGCGGCGCTGTAGGACTGAGTCCGGGCTCGGGTCAGATCGGGTCAGCGGGGTTCCACGGGCACGGCCGCCGGCGCGTGGGGAGGGCTGACCGGGGCGCCGGGCTAGGGTTGCAAGGACTCCACCTGGGCGTGGACCCCGCGGGCTGCCCCAGGAGCGGCGGGCCGGGTGCGCTCGGACGCCAGGCGGCCTCGGAGGGAGGGGCGGGGCTGAGGGGGAGCCGCGGGCAGGGTCGGAGGAAGGG
>PVJH01011644.1:0-67864 GCA_004026705.1 Nesogale talazaci | reverse complement strand
GAAAAGAGCATTTGCAGAAGAAAGCATACCAAATATCACACACACTTAGAAATATAGTCATCACTACACTACTTGTCCTAGGGAAACTATGGTAAAAAGCACAGGCATGGTGAACCCACAGTCCTCCTTGGGATCTCCTTGGGGAAGGACGCTGCTCAGAAGTGTGCCCAGGAGAGCCGTACCAACTCCTAGCCACCCCACAGGGCAGAGGAGCGCACGCAGCCCGGTGGGGTTGCCCAGAAGGGTTCAGCTAAAGTTGGGGAGAAGGGGAGGGTGGGGGCAGGAGGCGAGAAAGGGGGAACGGATTGTCATGATCATCTCATAATTACCACCCCCACCCCCAGGGGGTCAAACAACAGAAACCCATGGGGGAAGGGAGACAGCAGTCAGTGTAAAATACGAAAATGATAATTTATAATTTATCAAGGGGTCACGAGGGTTGGGGGAAGGGAAGGAAAAATAGGAGCTGATTATCAATGGTTCAAATAGCAAGTCAATGTTTAGAAAATAATGGTGGCAACATATACACAAATATGCTCCAAGCAGTTGCTGTATCAATTGTTATAGCCCCCAATAAAATGATCTTTTAATTAAAGAAATTTTTAAGTTAAAGTAATGATCTATGTCCTGATCCGGTCATGGGACTATTATATATGATAAATAAATAAATAAATAAAAAAATATATATATATATATGCCTGGACGAAATATGTTTTTTAAATCTTTTTACTTGGGGCGCATACAACTCATCACGATCAGTACATACATCAATTGTACGCAGACTACATTTGTTGCCAACATTCTCGAAACATCCTCCGACTTAGGCCCTTAGTATCAGCTTCCCATAGTTCCCCTCGCTCCCCACTCCCCCTCCCTCATGAAAGAAGCGTAAGTTTTTTATTTAAACAGAAAAAAGTCACATAATATTAGTTCCGTTAAAGACCCCTCCCCGATTACAGCAGAAGAAACTGGTATAGATGTGACGTGCCCCAAAAACATTGATTAGAGGCACGTCTGGGATGGAACTCCTTGTGGCGGAGCGAACCTCTCACTACCCTACGCAGCGCGGACTTATATTTGTTTATTCCGCGAGCGTCAGCGGAAGTTTCCGCACAAGCCCCGCCCCCGTGGGGGGCAGGTCCCCCGGTCCGGGAGCTGGCGGTCCGGAGACCTGGCGCGGGCCGCGAGTGGAAAAGAAAGCCCTGGATAAATCCGGAGCTGAAGGAATCCCTCGGTGACTGGTTGCACGGCGTGGACTCCGGCTCCATTGAGAACGCTGAACCTCGCCGGGTTTTCCCTCCTGCCCCAGGTCGAAGAGAAGCCCAGGCGTCACGTAGAGTCGCGGGGGGGCGGGGGCGGGGCGCGGCGGCACCTTCAGCTCCGTTGTGATTGGCTGCTCAGACTGGGGACTGGGCGGACGCCGGGCGGCCTTAACTTCCGGAAGGTCCAGCCGGGCGTAGTCCGCTGCTGCCGAAGCGTCTGGTGAGTGCGTGGGCTTGGAGACCGCCTTGGCTTCCCCCTCTCCGGCCGACATTTCGCTTCTGGGAGCCGCTTGAGCCGCGTACTGGGACTGCGTGGTTCCGCCACTGTGGTAACTTGTCCGAGCAGCAGTGGTCTTTTGGGTTGCCCGCGAGTAAAATGCGTAGGATAGGGCCGGCTTCATGGGATTTTCGTAAAATTTAAAGAAATGAGTGGGGAAATGGGTGCGGGGCCAGTACGTGAATGGTTTTGAGTGTTAGTGTTGCGAGAGAAAGACCGGGTTCACCGCCCCTTAAGCGTTAGTTAGCCTGCGAGGGGGGAGGGGCGAGACTTCGCCTGGGAGCGGGGGAGGGGCGAGACGTAGGCTGGAGTGGGGGAGGGGAGAGACTTGGGCCGGGATCCGGACGTTCGCCCAGCCACGGGAAGGCAGCCACGGGACAGCTGTGAGTGTTGTGTTTGGGTGTGTAGAACTTTGTGTGCAAGGATGTTGTGTGAAAGCGTGCGTGTCTTCGTATTTGCATTGCGGCCTTCTGCCTGTTTTCAAGCCCCCGGCGTAACTGTAAAACGAACCCAGGGGAGAGTAGAGCGAAACTCATCATCTGGGAAGACTGAAGGGTCCTGGTTGGCGCAAGCAGTGCGCTGCCCTTTTATGAGCATTCATTTAAAACCAGGTTGGAAAACGGCACTCCGGCATGTTTATCGCCTTCGTGGATTATGTGCGTTTGTCACGAGCCTGTGGGCCCCTGGCCCCATCACGGCCAAGCCTGGCCTGGGTATTGAGTTCCACCCTAAGAGCCGGTATTTGTATTGAACTTGGGGTGAGGGTGCCCAGCACAGCAGGGCGTGGGGGTGGGGTGGGGGTGATGGATGGAGCCTGACTGAGCAGGAAGGTGGGGAAAACAGAATCTAGACGCCTGTGGTCAGTGGGGGAGGATCAAGGACTTCCCTAGTGGAGAAAAGGTGGTGGAAAAGAATTTAGAGGCATTGGACATCAGCTGAAACAAGGCCAATTTAATTTAGTAGATCAGCGAGTTTTTATTTGTTTCACATTTTTGCGTTTGAGAGGCAAGAGGTTATGTTCATCCCTTCACCCAAAATGCACTGTTAAAAGTAAACCATCAACGATGTATTTCGTCAGCTGTATTTCCATCTTTCCAAAGTCCTACCTAGGACCTGTTAAAGACCCAAAGGAAAAACACAGAGGAATCTGACCTTTTTTTTTTTTTTAATTGAGGACAGACATCGTAAGAGACCTTGGAAAGGACTCTTGAGAAAGAATCATTGCTTCTCTGAAGTGAGGATCATGATCTATTAAAAATGTTTTAAAATGAGTAGTCTTCCTCCCATCGCAAGAGTTTTGAGAATCTAATAAAATCACGTTGCTGCATGTGGCCCCTAGCCAAGCTACCTACATCAGCATCACCTGGGAACTTGCTGGAAAGCCAAACACACAGCTGCCATCCAGGTCTTTCCTGTCGATTCTTGGCTGTTAGTTTCCACCCCAGGTAATCCTCTGTGGGAGAAACTGAAGCTGCCAGCTCCTGGACCATCCTCCTTCCTGCCTGCTTTTGCAGCCATGGTGTCACTTCACCCCGTTGAGTCATTTCAGGAGATAAGTTGAACAATAAGCTTAAGCTTCCTGGGCAAAAAAAATCAAGGCCTCGGGAATTGGCAGAATACCAACTGAGCTGTTTCCACAAATGGAAACATCGCTAGAAGCACTCAGGAGTCTAGCCAAGAAGTTTGGAAAGCAGTTAGATACCTGGTCAGCTGACTGGAAGAAATCCCGTTATGTGTGTGCCCCTTCCAAATGAAGATGAGCCAACAGACTGTGGAAATGTTCAAACAATATGAGTAATAGACCACTCGGTTAAAATTTTGTTGAAGACAATAAAATCTTTCAGCACATCAACAAGGAATTGCCAGGAATCCTCCCTGGATACAGCAGAAGACATATTCTGCTGTTAGGGACCGTGTGGAGCCTGCACGAAAGCCTAGCTACCCTGCTTTGTTCAGCAGATGAAATGCTGGCCTTGCATCAGCCCCACCATCCTTGTGGCGTGTGAGCCCGTGGTCGTGGCCACTGGGTCGATCCACCTCATGGAGGGTCTTCCTCTTTTGTGTGCCGAACTGCTGTTTTACTGAGCACGATGCCCTTTTCCAGAGACCGGTCTCTCATTCAAATTATGTGGAGACTTGTTATCCCGGCTTCTAAGGAATGTTCCGACTGTGCTTCCTCTACGACAGATTTGTTTCTTGTAGCACAGGGGTTCTCAACCTTCCGAGTGCTGCAGCCCTTTAATAGTTACCATGTTGTGGTGACCCCCCAACTATAAAATTAATTCGTTGCTACTCTCTATCATTTTACTGCTGTTAGGAATCGGGCGGCCCCTGTGCAAGGGTCATTCGACCCCCAAAGGGATTGAGAACTGCAGTTCTAGCAGGTTATGGTACTTTATTCTTCACCAACACGATGTCTCAAATGCGTCAGTTCTTTTTCAGTCTTTCTTACTCATCATCCACATAAATTAGAGGATTAAAAATACCTGTGTCAGGCTCTTCTTAGTCCTGAAAAGTGCCACCTTTTCTTAACATGGGTCGACAAACACTTGAGACCGAAGAGCCAATCCTGTCCCTCCTAACAACTTTAAAATAACTCAAGAGCCTTAAATATGGTTTTCCAAACAAATGAAATCACTGTGATCTGAAATAATAATCTTCAGGTGTTTTCAATGTTCCTTCAGAGCCGCATATTCACACTGAAAGAGCCGCAGTTTCCGACCACTGCTTTAACACATCAGAAAGTCTCAGCATAGTTTTTTGCTGAGGTGATGTCATTTTATTTCTTGACTGCTGCTTCTACAGGTGATGATTGTAGATATAAGTACAATTAAATCCTTGACAAGTTCTATGTGTTTTGTTTATCATGATCCTGCTTGTTGGACCAGCTGTGAGGACTATTTTTTCTTTGATACTGAGATGCAATTCATACTAAGGTTGTATTTTTTGATGTTTATTAGTAAGTGCTTCAAGGCTTCTCTTGGAAAGAAAGAAGGTTGTGGTCTGATCCCTGGTGGCGTAGTGGTTGAGTGCGGGACTGTGGCCGACTTGCTTGGCACTTCAAATCCAGTAGCAGCTCTCCAGGAGCAAGGCCACTCCTCCCAGAGGGCAGCAATGCCTAAAAAGAAAGGAAAGAAAGTTGTGTGGTCTGCATATCACAGATTGTTGATGAGTCTCTAAGCCTGATGATGCATTTTTTATACAGTCCCAACTTTTTGCATAATTTCTCAGCATACAGATCCAATAAGTATGATGGTATAATACAACCCCGATGCTTATCTTTCACAATTTAAGACCAAGCAGTATCACTGTAATGTAATGAATTATTTAGTATGGCCCTTCTAGCCTTAATTTTTGTTACTTCAACCAAAGCCCTGCATTATTTTTATGAGACTGGGAAAGATGGGTGGGGAACGCCTGGCCCATAGGCCGTGTGAAGCCTACAATATCGATACCAGTAATTATTACAGGCCATGTCAGCCATTCATTGAATTAGGGATGAGTTAAATGTTTCATCAATATGGCTCAAGAATGATGATATTAGTGTCCAATGGCCCTTGGGAGGAAAAAGATTCCCCAGGGGTGGCAAAGAAAATGGAAAAGACACTAATTGATTATAGCATTAACCTGAGTGCTAACAGGGTCGTGAGTGCCATCCAACTGGGTATAAAATCCGCTTTCTTTGAACTAGGAAAGAGGATTTATTACCAACCATAGAGAGAGAGCTGGACCCGAAGATCATCTTGATCCAGGAGACAGCTTTGACACTGGAGGAGTCCCGTTGAGCACCAACATGAAAACCAGGAGCCAAAGCAGATTAGAAAGTGCCAGATCTCCCAGCTTTCAAAGGAAGAAATGGTGAGTGCTTCAGGGCAAGAGGGTAGCTTGTGTGGACTAACTCACAACTAGGGCATCTGGAGCGAGTCATGGCTTTGGAAATTGGAGGTGGCCATTCTCCTCTGCTTTTTGGCCAGCTTTTACCCACTTGATTGATCCAGCAGTAGTAGGTTTGGTTTGAGTTAAATCAGAAAATGTGTGTCGAAAGCCTTTCACCAAATGCACCAGGTGTCAGGCGCTCAGAGCATGGAGTTGCTTCCTTTACCTGACTTCTGCAGAGATGTCCCATCTAGAGTTTGCTAATCGATGAGGACTTCAGAGTAAAGGCAGGGATCTGTGTTTTCGTTGTGTCCCAGAGAAAGGAAGGAAGGTATTGTATTACACATCAGGGATAGGATTTGATCTGTAAAAATAAATATGTTGAATATGGGTTCTGATTTCTAAAAAGGATTTTTCCCTAAGTTAAATTTCATCACATGGACACTGTACAACCAATGAATATGTTATTTTTGCGGGAGGGGGGAGGGAATGCTCTGAAAAATATTTCTAATTCTTGTCCTTGTTTTGGTGTTTAATAGTATGAAACATTCAAAGAAAACCTTGGGAAGAGCATACCACAAGAAAAATGTAAGTTATCTTTTTCTAAACCTTAATGTACTTTTCTCACAATTGACATACTACCTGCTGTTTTGGTTAACTGTTTTATCATCTACTTTCCCCACATCATGGAGAAACTGGTATCATGTTTTTGTGGGGAAAATGTGTGTATTCTGTGGCTTTCACAAACCTACCTGATCTGTTCATGCGTTTGTTTCTTGGATACTCTGTGTTGTATGCTGTGTATACATGTCATTTACGTGGGCGTGTTACATGTGGGGAATAATGTTAATATGTTAGAATTGTGTTTCTTTTTCTTTTAGTCTCTGTTGGCTTTATTTTCGTTTGTATAATTTCCATCTTGTGAAAATTATACCACTTGTATTTTGCTTTTTTGACTTAGACTTTTTCTCCATGTGTCCATTATCTTAAAAAATTTTTTATCCATTGTTTTAAGCAATTGTGTTTTAAATCATAATATCTTCCTTAGTGCACATGGCAATTTTATTTGACCAATTCATCATGATTTAAGCCATTTCCAGTTTGGTTTTTTTGGGGGGGCATCACTGCTCTCCAGTGGTGGGAGTAGGAGGCCCAGCCCCACTGCTGGAATTGAACCTCTGTCGCAGTGGGCCGCAGTCCCGCGCACAACCACTACGCCACCAGGGCTCAGCCACATTTCCAGTTTTTCACTATTTTAAATAAAACTAATTTGAAGGATGCTGAGTATGTAGACATTCCTTTAGCATAGTCTGAATAAAAATGGATGTACAAAATAGATGCATTTATCTAACCTGATTCCCGTATTTTTTTTCTGATCACTTGTTCAGATTTGAATTGATCCTAGCATTGTATGCAATTCCATGATTTTTCAGTGAGAAAATGACATGTCCTGCCCTTGGGAACATGTACTGTCTAGGAAACCCAGAGAGGTAGTTCTTCCTTGCTTTCTCAGATTCCTGGGAGTCAGGATGGACTGAGTCTAGCAGGGGCCTCAAACTTTTTAAATGGGGCCAGTTCTCTGTCCCACAGACTGTTGGAGGGCCAGACTATTGTTAAAAAAAAAAACACACACAAAACCCGGATGAATCGGCTGCTAAGCAGGACAGGCAGTGGCAGTAAAAACATGGCAACCGGATAAATGTCCTCAGCAGGCTGCATGTGGCCCTCGGACTGTAGTTTGAGGACGCCTGCCTACGGCGGGGAGCTTGGTTTGGAGCTTTCTCCTTGTTTTCTGGCCATGCCCTGGGTGTTCTCTGTGTGGCACCCTCTCTCTCACCCCAGCCTCCACTGAAATTTACTCTCTCGAAGTCTTAGAACACCTCCGGAGGTTCTCAGCGCTTGGCTCCCATGCAGCCTCCACGCGGGCTTGGGTTGGTGGTGGTTTTTAAATAACCCTTTCTCGGTTCTCTCGCCTGCCTGCCTGCCTTTGGTAGCTAGTGTCCAGTATGTCAGGAGAATTATCTCAGCAACCCAGCGCGGATTCCAGCCTTCCTGCCTCCTTTGGAAGGGAGCTGCCTTTCACTGCTGGGAGCTCCGTTCCCTCAGCGTCTGCACCCCACTTCCAAGTCTCCATGAGGCAGCCAGTCTGCCAGGGAGGGCCTGGGAGCAGAAGAAAATGTGTTTGTTTTGTTTGCCGGTTTCACTCCACCTTTCTCATATCTTTCAGATTTCTTCATGTTCTCATCAATAGTACCCTTCCCATTTGTCAGAGTTATTTATAGTTCCCTTTTACATTTTTTCCTCATTATATAAATGTTGTGGTTTTTCAGTAGGGCTTGCGATTGGTTCAAAAAGAAAAGGAAAAAGAAACTTCATGGGATTATAATACATTGGAATGGAAACCCTGCTCACTCTCCCTGTCAGGGCTGCCTGACACATGCACTCTCTTCTGTGTGTGAACTTTGGGTATATGGGTGCATTTCTAGGGGTTGGTGAACTACCCACAACACAAATCAAGCTCCTTTTTGGACCATGGTTTGGTTTTGTACAACTCTACAAGCTATGAGTGCTTTTTACATCTTTATATGGCTGAAAGAAAGATGAATTTCCGTGTCCTCAGGAAATGTTTTATTGGAGCACAGAGACAACCCTCCTTCTGCACTCACACTTTGGTGGCTGAGTTGAATAGTGGCATCAGAAACCCGGTGGCCTGCAAAACCCTAATTTCCTTTCTGGTCCACTATAGAAAGAAAATGTTTGCCAACCTCTGCCCTGTGCTCTCTGCTCATTAGAGCCAATTCAGTAACTTTGATCTTATTCTCTTTTAGAAAGCCAACCCAAAGCCACCCAATGTACCCCCTTTTCCTGATCCTTTCAAGCTGGATGAAAGTGAGCAAGCTGAGGAGCCTTATGAGGACTTTGGTTAGTCTTTTAAGTCATTATCTGAAAGAATAGCATGTATGCTAGATACTATAACTATAGTTGTAACTATCACTATATATACTATAACTATATACTATAGCTGTAACACCAGCAACTAGTAAAAATCTAGGACTGTCTTCAAACTTAAAAATGATTTGTCTACATATACATATGTTCTGGGGAGTGGCCCAACCACTCAGCTGAGGTTTTCTCCTGTCCTGATACATTGGAACCGTTGGTGGTTGGCTGTGAGTCTTTCTAGCCTGGGATTGCTTGGCAGCAGTTTGCCAGGCCTGTCTTCTGTGGCACCACTGGGGGAAACCAAACAGCCACCCTATTGGCTAGTAGTAGAGCACAAAACAACTTGCAATTCTCAGGGACTAACAGGATCTTTGGACTCTTAATTGAACACTATCCAAGTAGTGGCCATTTGTGGCCATCTGTGCCATTTGTTAGCAAGTTAGCCACATTGACCTGTAATACTGTCACAAGAAGAATGTAAAACATGTTTTTTACACCATACTACCCATAGAGCCAGGAGAAGAGGAGCTATTTCCTCTGAAGTCACCTGGGCCAGGGATCCTTCAGGAGATGGACTGTTGAGGGTCACCTATGTTTTTTATGTGAGGAGGACGGGACCAAGAGCACAATGTATTGTTCAAATGAGACTGCTCTGTCTTGGATGTGTCACAGACGGCAACAGAGTCCGAGAATAGAAAGACCCAAGTGGCTGACTTCTAGAACAGTGATTAGACATTTGTACGGGGGGGATCTTGCTTCTAGAATATCTTGCTACATAAGAACTCCTAAAAGTGTTGAGAAGGTTGATACTTTAAGGACCGAGGTGTGCCCGATCCAAGCCATGATATTTTGAGTGGTCTCAGAGGCATTTGAAAGTGGGACATTGAATCAGAAAGACTGAAGAAGAATGGGTGCATTTGAATTAAGATGTTGGTAAAGAGTCTGAAACGTCACGTGGAGTGCCAGGAGAACCAGCAGATCCGTCTTGGAAGAAGTACAACTCGAATGTTTCTTAGAGGCAAGGATGGCGAGACTCCATCCCATGTTTCTTTGGACACGATACCAGAAGAGACCAGTCCCTGGAGAAGGGCATCATAGTTAGTTGGTAAGGTGAAGGACAGCTAAAAAGAGGGCGGTCCTTCAGAAGACTTGACCCCACGGCCGCACCGTTGGCTTGAACGTAACAGAATTACACAGGACTGGGTCACGTTTCTTCATGTGGTTCACCAGCTTGCTGGGAATAGGAAGAAGACCTCTAGGGGGTCTCCTAAAAACACTGACCAGTAAGAACCTTGTGACTAGCAGTGGGGCATTGTCTGATTGTGTGCTAGAAGACGGATTAGCTTCTTGCATTGAAAGCTGCTGGAAATACATTAGGGAGAGAGCTGGATTCAACATAGACTTGACCTTACAAGGATGGAGCAGAGCTTTCAGGAACTTCATTTGAGGATGGGGCACAACTCCATGAGACAAAACAGCCGAAAGCTTCCATTATTAATTGGCTCGTGGGATGTTCGAAGTAATGAGTCTTGGAGAACTGCAAGTCTTCAAAACAGGATAGAATGCATAAAGATAGATATTGCTAGGCATTCAGGTGCTGAAATGGACTGTTTTGGGTCCTTCTGCAGCAGATCAGAGGGTTGTCTTTGTCAGGAATGCTGAAGCGCAATGGCCTCGTGTTCATTGTCAGGATGTTTCAAGCTCTGTCCTGAGAGAATTTGGTCAGTGATAGGATAAAACCCACACACCTACAGCAGAGGTTCCCAAACTTCGTCATCTGCCCTCTTTTCAGGAAAAAAACCCAGCATGCTCCTGGCAATGAAAAACTTGCACTATAGCCCGTAATCGGGGATCAAGTGTAGGCGTCAACTTTTGCCTTCCACCATCCCCCTGGAGTCAAATGTGGCCTTGAGAGAAAAAACATTGGAGACCACATGTTAGAATCTCATAAAACCAATGGTTTATTATAGGTACCTCTTTTTCAACATTAACTGTAACTGTACATGTGGACATTATCAAATGTAATAACAGGAAATTAATAAAACTGTGGAAAGGTGATAGAGAAATTCAGTATCAATGAATAAAAAAGGTGGGCTGGAGACGGGGGCTAACTTTAGAACAGCATTTGTTCCTCTTATGCAAGTTTTAATTGAAGAGCCAAAAGAAAAGTTCGTTAAAAAGGGGAAAAAAGACCAAAGCACATGTCAGAAGATACTCTTGAAACTTGCTCTTTAATTCACAGTACCTTATGTACTCGAGTACAAGCCCACCCGAATAGCCACTGAGGCACCTACTTTTACAATATTAGCATTAAAAATGTGCTGTAAAACTAGCCTTATACTCAAGTATATACAATGCATAAAGTAAAAGGAAGAAATGGTGCAATGAAAGGACTGAGCAGAGGATGTTTTGAGAAGACAGTAAAGAACACCCATTGCTTATGCTGAAAGAACTGGAGAAAACTCAAGCCTCAAGTTGCAATGGTGAAGCCTTTGATAAGTAAGAAATGGAGCAATGCAGGAAACATCAGAGGTAACGGAGAGAGTACACAGACTCTTTCACACCAAAAGTCAATGGTGGATGTTCATCCATTTCAGGGGGTAGCTTGTGATAAAGAACTGATGGTATTGAAGGAAGTCCAAGCTTGCACTGAAGATATTAGCCAAACAACAGCAACAAAAAAAGGACTCCAGGAATTGACGGGATGCTGATTGAGATTTTTTTCAACAAAGCAGTGATTGCTTGAGGTGTTTACAATGAGTATTGACTGTGCTATGAATTGTGAGCAGAAGACAAGTGTCTTTCTTAGAAGAATGGCCACCGTGGTCCTTGGAAGGAAGGTGAGACTTGTGCCGTCCTCTGCCTGCATCGCAGTAGCTGTGACGAGGGTCCAGGATTGGGTGGTGGTTCATGCAGTTCTAGAGAGAGAGGGTCACTAGGGCTGAACTGACTGAATCGATGCTAGTGATAGCAACTTAGCAATGCTTGACCTTTTGAATTAATATTTTCAAGCGTCATCCGTATTACAACATCGTGAAATTTAGCAGTTTGTGAAAGGAGATGATGATTCCGTGATAGAGCTGTAGTTCCCACCATTACCTGTCAGATCCCTGAGAATCACAATCCAGCCCACTTGACCCACACAGCTTTGCCAATGGCAGTGTTCCTCTTGCTGCACACCTCAGTCATTGCCATTGTGCCTGTTGGCCCGCATGCAAAACGTCCGGTAACTACAGTCATTCAGCGAGGAGCAGGTGCACTGCCAAAGGCCCAATTCTAAAAGTGGCACTTCTTTTCTAGATCCTCCTCTCCACAGCACTGCCATCGATGGTGAGGGATCGTCTGGATCATCAAACCCCACACCTCTCCCAGGGAAGGCTGAAGAAGAAACTGGAAGGTAAGTGATGCTTCAAGTAGTTTATTTTTGATGAGATAGTCGAGAAGTCTTTAAGATAAGAGTTATCAACTTGTGAGTTGCAACCCCTGTGGGGGGGTCAGACGATCCTTTCACGGGACGATTCATTACAGCAGCAAGGTTACAGTTAGAAGTAGCAACAAAGATCATTGTTCGGTTGTTGGGGGTGGGGCGGTCACCAGCACCAGAGGAACTGTATCAAAGGGTCTCGGCATGAGGAAGGTTGAGTACCGCTGTTTTAAGGGAACTCAGGGCCAACGAGTTGATGTGGCTTCAGCAACCCTATATGACAGGGCCCCTGCTAGTTGCTGCGTCTGTAGCACTTTACGCCAGGAGTAGAAAGCCTCATCTTTCTCCCCAGGAGCAGCTCGTGGTTTCAAACTGTTGGCTTCTCGAATAGCGGCCTAATTCCTAATGTTACAGAACAAGCTTTTTAGAAAAGATCTTTTGAGCTGTCTTCTGGAATTTTCTCATGAGAACCAGCGAGTATTAGCGTAATTTTTTTTTTCGGTGGTGGGGCCATCACTGCCTCTGGTGGTCGTGGGCGCTACCTACCCAGTGCTGCTCCTGAGAGCCACCGCTGGATTTGAATCGCCAAGTCTGCGGGCTGCAATCCTGCACTCAACCACCTATGCCACCAGGGCTCAGCCCATAAGCTTAATTTTTAAAGTAATTGGCACGATGAGAGCCCCGCCCCTGCAGAAGGATATCATGCGTGGTAAAGCAGAGGGGTGGTGAGAAACAAGAAGTCCCGACTCCAGATTGATCGGCCCCGATGGGCTCACATGACGACTTTGAGGATGGCGCAGGGCCCAGCCATGTTCCATTCCGTGTAGGTGGGTCCCTGTGAGTCGGAACTGATTCCATAGCACTAGCAATTATAATATGTCACAGTCATAACAGCTGACATATTAATTGTCCTAGTAAACATGTCTACAATTTGTGCTACAGATGAGTCAGGTAAATACCTAGGAATCCTTACACAGGCAGCTTCAGCACACATGATACAGGCGGTTCCCGGCTTGGCAGTAGCACGGTGATGCCTGCTGGGCCGCTGGCCCTGCAGCTCAGGGAGATACGCAGCTTGTCTCCAGGTCCACCCCAGCTCGACCCTTGCTCTTCCTAGCGCGACCTGCTCTTGCATGTCTGCAGGACCACGCAAGCTGCCTTAGGCCACCATGGATTGACATGGGCTTTTCCTTCTACCCCGTCAGTACTCCTCTCTCTACTTCAGTGCCTGGAAAAGTATTTTCAGAAGTCCGCTCCATTATCTCCTACCCACGATGCCCTTCCTGCTACCCCAGTCAGGCAGCTCCCTTTTCTCTGTCAAATGCCTACCAGGTCATCACTTTCTGCTATCATTTGGTCTTCCTTCAAGGCAGTAAACTGTTCTAAAACGAATTCATTCCATATATATGGCATTGCAGAGTGGGTGTTTAATAAATATTTGTACTGAGTTGAATGAAACATGAAAATTTGCAGGGCTGTATTTTTCCAATATTCCTTTGGGCTTCCTATTGAACTGCTAACAGGAAAGCCAGAAGTTCAAACCTAGCTGCTGCTTAAAGGGAAAAAAAAAATGAGGCTTCCCCCTTCTGTATGGATTTGCAGGCTTGCAGTCCAAAGGGGCGGTCCACCTCGACCTTCTCTGGTTGTCGTGAGTCAGAATTGACTCGATAGCAGGGGGCAATGTTCAGCTTGAGAAGTCCCTGAAGTAGCACACATCTTTAATCCCTCAAGGGCTAGCTGACAGATGAGTGGTTTGTAACCACCCAGAGGGACGTAGGTGTACAAATCTGACCGTCCACCCTGAAAACCCTGGGGAGCAGCTCCACTCCGCACACACGAGGGCGCCACGAGCTGGCGGATGCACTCCTAGACTAGCAACAGTAAGAACGTGATTGGTTTTAATGGCAGATTAGCTTTCAGTGGAAACTGGCGTGCTCTGAGGAGAGTGCGGTTATCCTACATGACCACAAGGGGCTGCAGGAGTGCACACATGCTTTGCTTACCTGGGATAGAGCCGGGAGAAAGAGGAGATGGCCAGTCATTCAGGGAAGGGCAGGCCTGCCCACCCCAGTACAGGATCTCCTCACTAACGTGAACCTGTTGGCCGCTTGGACAAGCACTTACAGAAAGCATTTATGAATTTAAAAAGAGATACCAATTTCTTGTTCTTTGGTTCAGCCCCAGTGCTTCTGAGAACAAGGCAAGTCAAAGCGACTCTGCAAACCACGAAGCGAACGAGGTAGGTAGAAATGTTCTCTTTTCTACTTGTAAAGTACACCACCCTTGGTTTAGGAGCCCATAGGGAGAACATTCTGTAGCGCCCTGTTTCTACAGAGCAGAAGTGTTCCTGTGTGTTAGAAGGAGGTGTCTGGTAACTTTGAAAGGTAACGGTCTGCACCCCCTCCCTGAAGATGTCTCCCGTGCCAGTGCACCTTTTCCGTGTCCAGAGCGGCCTTGTACTGGGAACTTCTGGAGACGATTTATAGGGAGTTTCTGTTTTTATTTTATTTTTTAAGATAACTTTATTGGTTCTCACAGCTTTTATAACAATCCATGGACGGAGCCCTGGTGGTGCAGTGGTTGTGTGTGGGACTGTAGCCCACAGGGTTGGCGGTTCATATCCAACAACAGCTCTCCAGGAGCAAGGCTGGGCCTCCTACTCCCACCAGATAGAAAAGATAGAAAAAAAAAAACAATCCATATTTCAATTGTGTCCAGCAAATTTGTACATGTGTTGCCATTTTTTTCTAAACATTTACTTTCTATTCCAATACTTGGTATCAATTATTCTTTTTACCCTCCCTCTCACCCTTGTGGCCCCTTGATAGATTATAAGTTATTTTTTTCATATCTTACATTAACTGTTTTCTTCCCCTCCCCACCCCCCCCCTCCCCCCAGTTGCTGTGTTTTGACCCCGTGTGTGGGTTGGGGGGCAAAGGGGAAAACGTTGTGTTGATCATTGCCATCAGTTCCCCCTACTTCTCCTCTACCCTCCTGGTCGCACTACTCCCATATCAGTGCCAGATGGGTTGATGTGACCTGGATTCCACGTGTTACGAGCTCTTACCGCTTCCTGAAGCCGTGCTCCAGTCTAGGCCGCAGTGAAAGAGGCCAGATTGGGATCCTCATAGTGGGGGGTGAGGAAGCCTCAAGAAACCAGAGGAATAGTGTGTGTTTCCTCCATGCTATACTGCACCCTGGTTGACTCACTCCTTCCTTGTGGCCCTCCTGTGAGGGGGTGGTCTATTGTCTACAGAGAGGTTTGGGGTCTCTACTCTGATACCCCCTCTTAATCCTGGTTTCCCTTCCTATACATTAGTCATGCAGTCATTTTTCATAACAGGAAGGTCATGTTCCTGTCCTGTTTGAGATAGACGGTGAAAAATTGGAAGTGTGGATTTGCAGTGATGGACAACTGCGTGCAGAATGATAACCTAGCATTTCTTGGTGCAGCTTGAAGGCAGCCTGCAGCTCGCTCTCAATACATCGGGAAGCCATGATGGAGCCAGCCCAGATCCACCAGCCAAGAGAATGAGTCCCCAGCAGCAGGCAGCGATTCCAGCCGCAGCACCTTCGGAACTCTCTCCCCAACCTGAGGTCACTCTGGAGGGGGAAAAAAATAGGGTGCTGTGATGTCTAGGCCTCTGTTGAAAGAGAGATGTGGGTTACAGATAAGAGTGGCACCCATCCTCTTGGGGGGTAGGTGTGTGTGGGGTGTTAGTTTGAAATGTTTAGGGGTGTTTTCTCGCTCCTTCAGCCCTTTGAAAAGATCAGTTTACCATTTATGATCTTCAGGGGGCTGAAGGGTGAGTGCTAAAGGTAAGGCCATATCCTAATTCCTAGACCCTGTCTGTTACTTTGCCTGTAGGATGGGAATGCGGAAGTGTTTTATATGAGACGTGTGAGAGTCTGAAGAGAGAATCATTGTAATGAAGTGACGCATGGTTATAGGGCCTAGCAAATATAAGATCCATACGTCTGGTGGAAGGCTGGAAGAGCCCGGCAGTCACAGGCTGCACACTGGGCCCAGCAGGGCTAGGGCCCCAGCAGCACACGGGAGTCACAGTGCGCTGACGTCATCTCCCTTGGATAATGCTGGCTTAGCTAGACTGAAGCCCCCTCACGTTATAGAGGGTGGTCTGCTGCTGAAAGACCCAAACTCCCCCTGCCTGACGTGTAACCACCTCTGAGACAGAGTGGAGCTGCCCCTGGGGATTTCCAAGACCAACCCTTTTTGGGATTATAAATGTTAGTCACATCTAAATACTTTCATAGCAATATCTAGACTGTGTTTGACCAGTTGGAACCAGAGTTTAGCCAAGATTCACGTAAAGTGAACCATCACATGCCCAATCGTATGGTTGCTTATGGAAAGAGAGAGAGTCCTGGTGGCAGAGTGTGTTACGTGTTGGGCTACTAACCTCAAGGTTAGCAGTTCAAAACCACCAGCCACTCGGGAGAAAAGATGGACCCTTCCACTTCCGTGAAGAGTCACAGGCTCGGATGCCCACAGGCGCAGTTCTGCCCCGGCCCATGCGCTCGATGGGCATCCGAGTGGACTCTGCAGTGAGAAGGGCGGTGCAGGACAACAGTTCTGCTAGCGGTTACTTCCCCATTCTTGGCAAGAGAATTGTGGGCAGAAATTATGGACGCACTGTCTCTACCACTAAAGCCAACTGCACTTCAATTCTGTAACGGTGTTGCTTAATTTTTGCAATGTTTCTTTGTCTTGATTTAGTAATTTACATAACCAAATATATATAAATTCATAACTAAATGAGAATTAAAATAGTCACTGACAGTAGTTGAAAATAATGTTTTCTTAATTCTTTAAAACAATATTTTCTTCAAAAGAAATTGCTCTTTTCTTGGTAGGAACCCCAGAAAAAGAGGCAGATGCCTAATGACAAAAGGAAGACATCAAGAAATGGCAATGTAGGCTCAGGTACAAATGATGTTTTACTTGTTCATTGATATAGATGTTTTTCTTCTCCCCCCTCACCGCCCCAAGACTCTCTATCTTGATAATGCCGTATACCGAGTGTAAGGCAACCAGAATATCCTCCAAGGTACCTAATTTAGAAACTGTATTAAAAAAAGTGCCGGGAAAACTTGGCTTGACCTTGAGTACATACCGTAGGTAGTTTGGTTTGGGTTTTATCTACCCATGTATGTGGTGAGTTGTAGGAATTTTACCTGACAGCTTAGTTCTAAGGAGGCAAGACGGCAGATTCCATCTCCCCAGAGTACTCCTTGCCACCCTCGCGTCATTCTAGTCCCAGGGCCAGCCCCAGTCGGGGGCATGGGAGAGGGCACAAAGAATCCAGGGCTATTGTCAGCCAAGAATTGGTAGAAATCAGAAGGAATCAGAGGTGGTTCCCAGTTAGTTGGCTCATCCCCTTTCAGGTAGCAAATACGGAATTGGCGTTAGGGAAAAGTAGACCCTTTTTTCTCAGGGTCTTTTGTTGACATTATGAAAGGAAATCATTTGGACAGTAATTAGAAATGGACAGTGATAGCACCTAAGGAGAGGGAGAGGCAGGGCTTTCCCCTGCGGTCGGCAGGGCCAGGCTTGGAAGTGGGGCTCGTTTGGCCCTGCCCGACAGGTTTTCCAAGTTGGCATGGACTTGATGGTGGGGAGTGCTGCTGTGTTTTCTGCTTAGAGCACTTAACAAATGCATTGATGGGTATTTTCTTGGCTTCTGACCCACAGTAAATGTTGCAGAAAGAACATGGTTTTTGCTTTTCTTTCACTTAAGAGGAACCCATGACGTTGGAAGATTAAATGATCTGCCCGAGTTGAAAAGAGGACCTCAGGGCTTCCAGCCCAGTATATTGCTTTTCATATACCATTGTAATGATCGATGAGAATACATTGAGTAATCTTCATGTATTCTAGAAGCCATGTATCAGATTAAAACTCAGGAAATACACTTAGCACATTAGAGATCAGATATTTTAAAATCAAGAAGTTAAAAATCAAGCCACCAAATCAACGTAAAGGGGCGGGGAAGTAGTAGAGATCCAAAACCTGTCTGCAAGTTAACACGCTAAAGACCAAATGAACTCGGGGTCCATCCACAGTGTGTTTACAAAGGCGAGTGCTATCACTAGTAGTTTGGGTAACAGCAGGCTGTGTGTGTGTGTGTGTAACATAAATGCCCATCAGAACTCCAAGCAAACTTACTGCCAGTGAGTCAGTTCCAACTCATAGCGAGCCTCCAGGACAGGGCAGAACTGCTTCTGTGGGTTTATGAGACACTTGACAGTCTGGGAGGAGAAATGGCTGTTTTTCACTTAGTGGCTGATGGTTTCAAACTGTCAACCTTAAGGTTAGCAGCCCAACTCGTAACCACCATGCCATCAGGGCTCCAGAGCCCATCAAGAGAATGAAAATTGGCTTTGGACTGCTTCAGCATAAATGGTCGAGAAGCTGACACAGCAGGGAGATGAGCAGAGAAGGCACGGGAGATGGTGTCCTGGGAGAGGAAGACGCGAGTGGGGTTCCTCCCCTGTGCTGCTTCGAGTACAGCTTTCAGGGATGTGTTTGTTTTTGGTGGTCAAAGCCATGAATGGAAACCAAATTATGAATAACTTATAAATTGACTGATTTAAATGTTCTAGATGGTGACGATTCTGATGGTGATTTTATTTGGTGTCTAGAAGAAAAGCAAATCAGAGACATCCAGGAGTTGGATGTGGTTTTGTCTGGATTTAAGACTACCTACTCGAAGTATGAGTAAGTACTTTGTTGTAGTGACACACTAAAGGGCTTCAAAGAGGTTTTGAAAAATTCCCTCTCGTAATTCCATTTTTCCACAAGCTTCTCGAAACCCCTTCCTATGAACCTAATATCCCTTGAAGCGCCATCTTTGATCATCAAAGTCTTTGATAATGTCATCTTTTCATGAGCATTCTGTTGTAGGGGTTTTGTACAATTACTTATAGTATTTTCTCTAATCCTGAGTTTATTTGCTAGTCTGTTTTTAAATATCCAGGTAGGTAGATTTTTAATTTATATTTTTCCATTACCCTTTTATCTTAAGTATGTTGTAATACAGTCATGGTCTGATAGTACTTATATTCTTGGGATTTGAAGACTTGCTCTATGGCCTGGTGTATGATCTTTGTAGAATTTCTAAGTACTGGATCTGTGTTTAATCTGTAATCAGTTTTTCCCAGTGTTTCTGTCCATTTTTGCTATATATGTATATACATTTAGAGATTGTTCTACTAGAAACTTCATGTATAAAATGTGATCTTGTGGATTGAATACTTTGTAATTGCTTAGTAACCCACGCCATCCCTAACAATAGATTTTTGTCTTAAAAATACCTTATCTGGGGGCTGAGCCCTGGTGGCCTAGTGGTTGTGTGTGGGACTGCAGCCCACAGGGTTGACAGTTCAAATCCAGCAGCAGCTCTCTAGGAGCAAGGGTGGGCTTCCTACCAGGGCAGTGATGCCAGACACACACACACACACCTTATCTGATATTTAAATAGACTCACTAGTTTCTTTTGTTAGTATTTACCAGATTATACATTTTTTTGTTTTGGTGGGCCTCACTGCCCTCTGGTGGTTGTGGTAGCCACCCAGTGTCACTCCTGAGAGCCGCCGCTGGATTTAAACCACTAAGCCCATGGGCCGCAGTCCCGCACTCAACCACTTACTCCACCAGGCTCAGCCCCAGATTGTACATTTTTAACCTCCTTTTACTTCTAATCTTTTGCGTGATCTTGCCCTTCTTTGAGTTTGAAGTTAGTCCTTTTGCATCTGTTGTTATTTCAGCATCTTTGGAACATTATACTTTGGAACAGTATATCTTTACTCTTTAATGTTTTTTAATCTTCCTTAGTCGTTGTGGTGTTGGTAGAAGGCGACACACAGCTACTAACTAACCACGGGGTCCAGAGTTTGAACCCACCAGCCACCGCATGGGAGAAAGAGGCAGTATACTTCCATAAGGATTTTAAGTCTCTGTAACCCCGGTAGCATAGTTGGTATGCTTTGGGTCTCTAAGCTCAAGGTCAGCAGTTCAAAGATTTATAAAGTCTTACAAACCCACCGGGGCCATATTCTCATAAGACTTCCTATGGTGGGAATAACACAAGCAAGAGGCATGGCATTTCATTCCTTATCAGGAAGGCTCTTGCTACATCATGAGGTCCCCTGCTGTCTGTGAGCAGATTGCATCTAGCTGCCTCCGAGGAGATCCAGTCAGTTTAGCCACTATTCACACTGTGCTCCTGCTTGGGGGCTAGTGATGGAGAAGTTGAATTCTATCAGGTCAGTCTGACATTGATCAGACATTAATCAAGACGCCTTGATAGTTATAGGTGATTGGGATGCAAAGTTAGAAACAATGTACCTGTCATTGTGAAGCTAAGATTCTTTCTTAGGAGGTGGGTGGGAGTAGTAGGCCTTGCCTTGTTCCTGGAGAGCTGCTGCTGGATTTGAACCGCCAACCCAGTGGGCCGCAGTCCCACACTCAACCACTACACCACCGGGACTCAACCCTAAGATTCTTTATACCTGTTTTTCTTCCAATTTTTGAGGCTGCTCTCTGACGGATAGTATTGCTGCTTTTCTGACCCCAATAATCTGGCTTAAAAAAAAAAATCGTTTCCTTAATTCTTTTTTTTTTTAATTTCTCAGATGTATTCACTCTATTGTTTAGCTGTTTGTTTCATCTGTTCGGTTTTGGGTCTGGCTGCCTTTATGGTTACTATTCTTGCTTTTTGTTTCTGTGGTAGGTCTTATGTTCATGTTTTATGTTGCTAAAGCCTCTCATAACTGTCACTTGACTAATTGCAAATAACAACACTGTCAGTTCTAAAAGGCCAGTGCTCCAGTGTCTTGTTACTTCCAGTGTGAGCTTACTTTCCTTGGGGCTCTCGGCTCCCTTTGGATAGTGAATCCAGGCTGGGGCCCAGCACTTCCCGGGGTTCAGGGTGGGCAGGTGGCTGGACTTCTTATAGGAGACCTTCCTCGCTCATCCCCCAGAACATCCTGTCATGCCAGGGCTTCCCCCTTTACCCTTCAGCACTGAGCAGCACGAAGAGCAGATACTCTTCTTAGAGTACTACCCTCTACTCCTGAGCACTTGTCGGAGAAAAACGAGGCAACAGTTACCCAAAGTTGGTGGGTTTCTTCCCAAGTTTTCTTTTTCTAGTGCTCACGCTGCCCTGGCTTTGCCCCTAAGGAAATGGGATAGAGGTCCTCATTGCTGTGGGGGTTGGGGGTGATTGGGGGCGAACATTAGTGATGGCAAGCAAAGCAGAAGTCCGCCTCAAATGACTCTTCTCTGACTTAGGAGTAACCCTGACAGCCCGGGCTACAGCCAGCAGACCTCCAAGCAGTTCTGGCCAATGTTCCCATTAGACCTCAGTCCGTTTGAATATCTTTCCCTGCCTTTGCCCACCCACTCCCCCCTCAACACACACACTCCATTTTCTCTGTCTCTGGAATGAGCCATCGGTGGTGCTCAGTCATCGTCCCTGTAGGACGTGTCACTTTAGTCATCTATGCCATATGCCCCAGAGGCAGCCTCCTGCTCAAATGGATGTAAAGGTTCTCCTAACATAACTGGGTCAGTTTCCTAGGGCGCCGTGACAACGTGCCACAGGCTTACTGTCTTCACTCAGTAGAAATGCATTGCCTCGCAATTCTGAGGGCTCTATTGTTTTAGGCCCGTGTCCATTCCAACTCCCAAATTCATGTGCAACGGTGAAACACGGCCTGGGCCTGCACCGTGCTCATATTCGCCAGCCTCTGTGCCAGGCCTTTCTCGCTCTACAACGACCATCCGCCTTACCAAGCGTGATGCCCCTTTGGGACCAATCTCTCTTGATAAAGCCTAGCCCTCCTCAGTTCTAAGGGGCTTTCGACCAATTTGTTCGTCTGGCAGTCCATGCAGAAGTCCAACTTAGGTTTCCTTCTCCTTCCCTCCGTAGCCCAAGGTGTCCATGGGCTTGCTCCCGTAGACACTCTGTCCTTGGTCCCTTGGAGCACTTCTCCCGTGCCTCTGTCTCTTTACAAGGACATAATCAGTCACAGAATTAAAATGAGAAGTTTTTCCATTCGTGAATTTCCCCCTCAATTCTGTGTTATGAGCAGTTATATCTATACTCTTTTTTTTTAAGTTCGATTTTTGATTGAGATCGAGATTCATGTACCATTGTCAGAAGATGCTGATAGGTCTCTGCTCTTCAGGCAGCTTCGCTGGCAGTGACACGCCGGCATTGCTCTGTCCACCGACCTCACTGAGCATGTGTGTGCACTTAGTTCTGTGCTTATTCCTCATGTGTGCCCACCACTAGTCAGGGTGCAGAAGTGTCCGGTCACAGGGATCCCTCGGTCCACTAGGCTGTACACAAATTTCCCTCCTACCCCCATCCCACAGTCCTTCCCTTAGCCCCTGGCAAACGCTGTCTAATCTGGTCATCTCAAGATGACTATCAGTGGAATAATAGAACAGTGTAGCTGTTTAGAAGTGGGGAGTTTTTGTTTTTGCTCAGGGTAATTGCTAGGGAGGTGCATTGAAGGTGTTGGGCTTGTCTGCTGTTTGTGGTCAATGGTGGAGGTTGTTGACGCACTCACCCACTCATGGGTTGGCTACCTGGTACGAGGTCAGAGATTCCTGTCTCTGCCTAGGCCATGTGGGAAGGGATGAGTCCCGCAGATCGAGGGCGGGAGGTGGGGTGGGCTCTGGCTGCTGTCTTCTTCTGTGAGGTCTGAATAGGGCTGCCGTCCAGCTGCACATGTGTGCCAGATTTCTAGAACCAGCACTGGCCCCCCAGGTGCTTCCCCCCCAGACGCCGTGGACTTGAACCCACTTATTTGGGTCAGGTTTTCCCCTTCTGCAGGGCAGGAGAGTTGATTTCTGACGACTTAACGACAGTCCAAACATGTAGCAAGCATGGAGAGCAGGGATACTGCCTTGCTAGCCGTTGGATCGGGCAGCAGGAAATTGGTGTTGCTTGTGTGCTTGAAGGTGAGCACAGTCGTGGAAAGGTACTTTGAACCCTCCTAAAAGCTGCAGACTCAGCATAGCCTGCTGAAATATTTTAAATGCTAGCTGTTGGATTGTGTGCGTGTGTGTGCACTCACGTGCATTATGCAAGTGAAACACCTCTCAGAGTCTTTTGGGTAATGTTTTTTTTTTATTCCCCAGACAAAGAATAAAATGTCAGGCGTCTAAGAAAGCCAGCCGCGAACTTTACTCTAGCGTTAAAGAAGACCTCATCAAAATGGTAAGCTCATGGGCATAAATATGGAGTAATTTTCATTGACTAATCCTAGGGTTGTGTGTCTTTAATTTTGACAGATGCATGTGTACATTTGTTTGTCTTGTGCAGATTAAAGAGGTCCACATGCTGAACAACCTGAAGAGGAAGAACGAGAAGGTGAGTGGCTTCTGTGCGTAGAGATGTGTAGGCACTCAGACCTCACGAATGAGGGCAGAGCGAGTGCTCTTCACATCCGCGTCCGTAGGAGGGGGTTGTTTCTTTGTCCCTGAGAGATGGGGCTAGAGAGCGCTGGGGCCAGGAGGGAGGGAAGTGTCAGGCTGCTTCTCGGGAGAGACAGGAGGTTGTGTGCTCCTGCAAGGATGTCCAGCTGCGGAAACACTGTAGAGCCGCGCTGCCCTGTCCGATCCATTCGATACGAGTCATACGTGTTTATGTGGGTCACGGACATAAACATGCAGGCTGATTTTTAAATTTACTAATCCTGGGGTCCATCTGTCCTAGGAACGCTGGCATTTGCTGGCAAACTGATAGTCGTCTCCTGATGCCAATGTAATGACACATGACATGTAGGCATATTCACGTTGTCCATGCCTTAAGTTTTGAAAAATAGATGCAAATATTTGCTTTGTGTAGATTCCTAACACCACATGGCATTAATTAACTACGCTTATCTCATGGTGGTGCCCACCCATCGCCATGAGTGGTTCCTAAGTGTTTGTCCCCCACCCCCTCGTGTGTGGTTATTTCACCTGCTTAATCAGGTTTTTATGGAGCGCTATGGCAGAGTGGATATGCAGGGTCAGCTGTTCAAAACCACCAGCCAGCTCTGAGGGTGAAAAGAGGGCTTTGCAAAGAGTTACAGTTTCGGTTACTCAGGGGTTAGTCCTGCCCTGTTAGAATTGACTTGGGAGTGGCGAGTTCTTTGGGCCTTTTGATTGATTGATGTGGTGAGTACTGTAAATGCCAGATAAGACACAGGGACCCTAATCATCTGTTTCTTAAAGCTGCTCAGATGTCACAATAAATGGTTTTCCGATCACAGATGGGGGGAGCCAAGCCCTTTGTTTTCTACAATGACTCTTTACATGGGTGAGTAATATAGACTCCTCAGAGAACGGTCCCAGGTCAGAGGACGGCTGGATTAGTGGCCAGGAGACCGTCTTTTGAGTCCCGGGCTGCTGCTGGCATGTTCTCCCCCCTGACAGTCAGACCCTGTCATGTGGGCAGTGAGCTCGGCCACGACTGTAGAGCGGCCTCGCGGCTCTCGCTGGGGACTGATGTGGATCCAGGTGGGAGGACCAGTGTCCTCTGTGTCTAACAGAGAGGTGGGTTTGAGGTGTGTCGTTTTCTCCCCGTGGTCATGAGCCTTTGTATTCTCACTCTCGACTCTAATCGAGCATAGTATTGATGGCATTGCTTCTAAGTGATAGGAACGGTCCGACTCTCCAGCAGTAGGGGTATCGGCTAGTCATTGGAAGTGATGGCCAGGAGAGTGACGCTTCTCTTGCGGAGATATTCTCTTTGAACCACACCTTGGACGACAGCATCGGGTCTAGCGAGGGAGACCTTCAAAATTCTCACAAGGTAGAAACGCCTGCTATTTCCCAGTCCCACTGCCAGCCACGGCAACCCTCTTGGACAGAGTAGACTATCCCTTTGGTTTTCTGAGATGTGAATATTCTTGTAAAGGTTCAGCCTCATCTTCCCTCCTCAGAGTGACTTGTGCGTTGGAACTGCTGACCTTGTAGTTAGTAACTTTCTTCCCTGCCAGACCAAAGTCCCGTGATGGTGACGGTGTTGTCTGCTGTGTTTCTCATACTTGGCAGTGTCTAGCACCTGGTGGGGTTCAAACCCTTGCAAAATTAACCAAGGCGTCATTGTCTCACTTAGATGATCTCGCATATTGAAAAGAAAAGGAGGCGTTTGATTGCAGCCCAGAATGAACTGATTCGGTAAGAGGGGATCAGAATTTATGGTGTAATATTGGGTACCATTTGGGAGTAATGGAATGGGGATGATGTGCTGTAGTCAGATCCCCTATCTTTGAATATCCGTGAAGGTAGTTATGCTGCCTAGTTGTAACAGCTTGGTCAAAAGAG
Source organism: Nesogale talazaci (assembly GCA_004026705.1). Lineage (NCBI taxonomy): Eukaryota > Metazoa > Chordata > Mammalia > Afrosoricida > Tenrecidae > Nesogale > Nesogale talazaci. The sequence continues at coordinate 42,733 of PVJH01011644.1, read as the reverse complement.
AATTCAGTAGTAATCTTGTGCCAGCAGTGTTTGGCCTCTGGCTTGAGAGGCAGCGTACATGTACAACTGAATGCAGACTGGAGAACCAGGCAGCCCAGGGGTGCATCCAGCCAGACTCTGCCTCCTCGGACTGCGACCTTGGGCAAGCAGACCTCCCTGAGCCTCAGAGTCGTCATCTGTAAGACAAGCCTACAGTAATACCTGCCCCCTCGAGGTGGTCTGAGAACGAGATGAGTAAATCTGTAGAAAGTGCCTCAGGGTGATGGCCGAGAATAAGTGCTGTGTTTGGGTTAACTTTGTTTGTTTGTTTGGGGGGGGGGGGCATCACTGCCCTCTGGTGGTGGGAGTAGGAGGCCCAGCCTTTGCTCCGTGGAGCTGGAATTGAACCTCCATCCCAGTGGGCCGCAGTCCCGCGCACAAACACTACGCCACCGGGGCTCGGCCCTAACTTTCTTTTTTAATGAGGTTGGGGAACCCCTTGCTAAAAGCTGGGCCCAGAGAAATTCCCAAGCCTTACCAAGAAATCAGAACATGCCGTATCAAGCTGTTGACCCGGCTGTAGTGGTTGCTCCTCTGGGAGGCCGGGCGGTGATGAGGACTGCAGTAGGGCTGGCCAGGTAGGAGCTAGTGACTTGGGCTTTGCGGGAGCTTTAGCACCCCTGCCGCAGGGATTTAGAGAAAGGAGAAAGTGGACCTCTGCTCCATTGGTCGTCCTACCTGGCCTGTGAGCAGGTTCACTGACCCAGGCCAGAATAAGAAACAAAGGCAATATAACACCTAACATGGCAAAGCTGTGTGTGCTAGCCATGGTCCTGTTATTTTGTACATTGACCCATTCATCATCACTGTACTCCTGTGAGGTAGTTATGCAGTAAGAGCTGGTTTAGTACATTTTCATCAGTGGTTGAGATCACTCCGACATGTCTTAAAGACCAGCCTCTCGTTCCTCTTCTGGGTGTGATTGTAGACATCGAGGAAGGAATAGGAGAAACAAATGTGGTCTGTCGTTGTCTTAAACCTGGAAAACCTAGCTGGGACAGTAGTTTGCTCACCGATGCAGAAGGCGGAAACAGGGGCGGGGGCTGATGGCAGCTGCTTCTAAGAATGCCGGGTTTATATCAAGAACTGCTAAAATTGGCTCAGTTACAACACTAGAGGTTATTTCTTTTTTTCCACTGTCCGACAAAATACTGCAGTCGTCCTCTCCCTCTCCACTTGATTCATTTGCACTTCAAGAAGTGGTTCTGTGGAATCCTGGTGACTTTATTTTATTTTATAGGGGAGACACCGGGTCACCAGGGGATGCCGCCCTCTGCCCGAGGGTACACTGTCCAGCAGCTGGTGTGCTAGTTGGCACACTGGTCTGATTAGCCTAGACAAGTGGGCCCGGGAAGGCCTGGGAAAACTAATGTGCCATGTCTGCCACCTCCGACCTGCAGGCACTAAAGTTCAACCCAGCCTATGCGTTCATCCAACAGGTCCCCAAACCTTAAAAATGCCTTGATGGCAGGCTGAGCCCCGGCGGTGTAGTGGTTGTGCGCGGGACTGCGGCCCACTGGGATGGAGGTTCGATTCCAGCTCCACGGAGCAAAGGCTGGGCCTCCTACTCCCACCACCTGAGGGCAGTGATGCCCCCCCCCCCAAAAAAAAAATAAAGAAAAATGGCTTGATGTCTTTTAGGCTTTTGTGCCCTTCACTGCTTGTTATTTGTGTCTCCCAGAATTGCTTCTGTGCTTTAAATTGAAATCTAGTCATTCACGTATTTTTAGACGTATGAGTTCAGAGCCAAAGAAATCTTTGATCAGCTACTCCATTTCCTTTATTTTTCATATTCACCCACTGTACTCCCTCAATCTCATATGCTTTGTACTTAGTTATATTTCTTTATTTTGGGGGGGAAATTATTTTTTTTCTCCTTTTTAGATTAGAACCACAACTGAAACACCTCCAAACAAAATACGATGAGCTTCAGGAGAGAAAATCTTCCCTTCAGATAGCAGCAGACTTCTTATCTGACTTAAAGCAGCTTCATTGGAGTTATTCATTTGTTCGGGCAAAAGGACCAGAAACCACGGAAACGGTGAGTGCTTTTCCTGGGCTTCAGGGAATAGATTAACTCCCCCTCAAGCAGTACCCCCTGTACCCCACGGTTACAGCCTTGCTGCGTACGCTACTCAGTGAAGACTAGGCGAGAATAGAGAACCTGGAGTCTGGTCTAGGCGGGGACTTTACGCATGCCTCAGAGAGCAGAACTTTTCCTCCAGGGAAGCACATACTCCATATGTAACTCCACTTGAACGACTGTGTTCTACCTTCTTACCCTAGCAATGCCAAGGCCACTTGTGAAGCGAACACTAACCTCTCTCACGCTTTGTCTAGCCCATTCTCCTCTATCTTGAGCATCTCTGAAAACCACGCTGGGAACCCATAAAGGGCAGATGTGTTTTAGAAGTTGAGAAGGCTGGTTGAAAGGCATATAGTACCGGGAAATGTGATATATTATTACTTTAATTTTAGTTGCTTCTGGATGATTCTTACAGCCTGTTGCTCCTGTGGCATCCACAGATTGAGAGAGATTTAAGCAATTAAAAAAAAACTACATATTTTAATAGTCATAAATGTGTCATGTATGTGTAAATGCCCTGCTGCTAACCAAAAGGCAGGGAATTTGGACTCGGGGAGAAGGCCTGACGATCTGCTCTGGAAAGATTAAAGCCTGGGAAACCTTGCGATCCCGCCTCAACTGGACGGCACACGGCGCGCCGCATAAACCACTGTGTGATAATGTGAACTTTCACATGTACACATCTCTGCATCTGGTTCTTCACGTCCAACTTAGACTTTAAACTTTTGACATCCTGAAAATTAAATCTCTTAGCAGAACTAGTCTTAACACGATTGGAAAAGGGAATTTGGGATGACTCTTTCTAATGGATTGAGAGTAGTACTTAATGAATTTTCAAATAACCACTTTGGTAATTACCACATACTGGACCCACTTTGTCTAGAATCCGCCACCTCTCACTGATGTCTGTTCTTGGCCTTGTACTGCTAATGTAGCAACTATCCAATTTGCCTTACAGAGTTTGTGTGTGGTGGGCGGTATTGTGGTCTTCCTTCTTGTCCTGAGCTACTCATTGGCCCTTCCAGAGAACAGATGTCCAGTGGCTCTCAAATGTTTCTTAAAAGTGAATTCTTTAGGGTGGTAGTCCCAGTCCGGCAAACACTAACAAACCTTTGCAGCATGATGCAATTGTGTTACAAGAAACGCTGTAAAATAGTCACCTTTCAGCCACAAGGAATGACAAAAGCCACAGGAAGGTCCACTTTGTTAATGATTTAAAAACCAAGAATTGGATTTGGTGTTCTACATCCGTTGGATTTATATTATTATTTTTCTTATAATCCCACCACGGGGATGGGCAACCTGTAAGATAACTGAAATGGATCGTCACGTCTTCCTAGATGATGGGGCTTTTTGTCTTTTTTTTCTTTGCATATATTTAAGGCCCTGGTGTTAACTGCTCTGCTAGGAAAAACAAACCCGCCTCACACTTTGCAAGAGACGAGAAGGAGCAGACCCCACACTATAACGCACTTGACCACATCCAAGTTTTGGCTTTTTTGTCCCCGGAAAGACTTGTTATTTTAACTAACTCCACAGTTCTTACAACCAGCCGACCTGGAATGAGAAGACCAGCCTCGGCTTTTACAGAACAGGTGTCACTACATCTGTATGTGATCAGTTATGTCCTAAGAAAAATAGTTGAAAACCACTTTTCACAATGGTCTGCGTTTAAACAGGAGCCCTGATGAACAGCTCTGTCCGAATTGGCATCTGACCATAAGATTCGCTGTTGAGAAGACATACTGTTACAAAGGTGCTCATCTAAATTCAATGCTTTTCCCCTAACAGTACGATGCCTCCAGCCTCCCGGCCCTGATAATGAAGGCACGCAGTTTTCTGGCAGCCGAGACTCACCTGCGGAACATTAACTACCAATTGGAGAAGTTCCTTGGTCTGCAGGAATGAGAAGATCAGTCTACAAAGCCCAGCCCCATACCACTGTCTGTTAGCCTTCTGAAACTGTTGCTTTATTTGTAAATATTATTATTAAAGAGGGGTGTACATGCTTTTTTCTGTTTTTCCACACGAGATTGGGAAAACCCTTGAATGTTACTTTCAATTGAACATTCTATTGTTATAACAACACTGATAAACGTGAAATCTGCTTGTCTGCTTGTTCATGTTGGAAATCTGGCCGAGCCACCAGAATGTAAGATTTGGTCATCAAATCAAATGTTAAGTGGCATCAGTTTGTTTGTGTCATAAGCATTTCTAGTTATTAAATAAAGTTATAAAATGTTGATACCTTATTCTGATTACCTCCAGATAGTTTGAAATTATAAAATCAAACAGATGTGCACAGACTAGTTTGGTATACCAGTGAAGATTTTTATTTACACCAAGGTGAACTTTTAATAAAAGTGATTTACGTAAGTTAATATATGTATATATATTTATAGCTGAACATGAGGTGATAAAACTTAGTTCATATAAATAGGCTTAAATTGGGCTGAGCCCTGGTGGCGTAGTGGTTGTGTGCGGGACTGCAGCCCACTGGGATGGAGGTTCAATTCCAGCAGTGGGGCTAGGCCTCCTCCTCCCACCACCAGAGAGCAGTGATGCCCCCCCCCCCCAAAAAAAAGGCTTAAATTAAAATAATGTACTGTTTATAGAATAACAATCTTCAGGCAAATTGAAAACTAGTATTAGAAGCATCCATTTAGGAAGAAAGTGTACACACAGCTAGACTTGTAATATTTCCAGAAGTAGCTCATCAGGAATTTCGTCTGTTCCACTGTTGTAACTCAGAAGACTAGTCTCTGTTGCTTCAGCCAATTCAGCATCTTCAGTGGCTTCTAGACAACAGGCATCGTCAATGCCATTAGCCCAGTCCTCACTGGAAGGCACACCCTTTGACAACTTGCTGTTCGCCTCATGAGGATTCTCAGATCGACTGCTCTCTGTTTCTGCTGTCGTGAGTTCCTCTTCCTTTGGTCCCATGGGGGAGTACATGAAGGTGGCAGAAGACGAAAAAGGTAACCGTCAAAAAACATGGTTTCACCTTATGCTCTGTATTGAGGCTTTCTACTCAAGGAAGCCCACGGAGCCCGTTCTAGCCTATGCTACCGCATCGCCGTGAGATTGACACTCGATGGCAGCCAGTTTGGCTTTTGGTACTGAAATAAAGAGGGCCAAAGTAAAAAGGCCAGTTCAGCAGGTTGTAAACTACACTGGGTGAACACTGTCTCCAATATAGCGACCACGAGGACAAGCCTACTCGGTGAATGCTTCCGAACTTCAAGTGTGGAACTGGCGGCAGTTTCTGTGGGGCGTGTTTTTTGGTGCCCCCAGCAAGGGGGTGGATTTTGTTCAGTTAGTTTAGCTGAACCCAGCTGGAATTCAGTTTCTTGATTTAGAGCATTTTAAAAATTGGAGCACTCGAGTGTTGTGGGATACTAGTCAACATTAAGACTGGATTACTAACACCATCCGAATCAGAACTCCATAGAGTTCAACGGTTGATTCTCTAAAGTGTATCATCAGGCCTCTTTCGAAGGAACCTCTGGGGACGCTGAACTTCCAAAAGCTTGCTTAGCTCATCTATACCACTTACCATTAAATATTAAAATAATTGACTTAATTATGCCATAATCATAGCAATGTCCTTATTTTTCAATGGCATGTTTACTAAGAGATGGACGTTTTCATGTCCACCTTATTCTCAAATGGTTCATCCACAATTATAAGGCAAATTTAGGTGAAGAGCAGATGTAGTTCTTGTTCCCTTGCAACAATCCTACAGGTCTCAAGTAACTTCAAAAGGTTTGAAAATCAATAGCAAAGATAATTACATGGAAAAACCAGCAAGTAGGCCACTTAGTACTATAATAAAGAAGAAATGACAAAGTGATTAAATGGATATTCACTCATTACACTGCTCTTTTTTGTTTTTTGGGCATCACTGCTCTCCGGCGGGAGTAGGAGGCCCAGTCCCACTGCTGGAATTGAACCTCCGTCCCAGTGGGCTGCAGTCCCGCTATTACACTGCTCTAATGTTTGATATTTTAAATATGTCCAGCTAATAGTAATAAACCTCCACTGACATCTACTCAAAAATAACACTTCAAATTAACAAGGAGGAAAAGAATGAAAGTGATTTTCCGCCAGAGATTTTTTTCATCAGTTCTTGGTATTTCAAAACACTCTTAACTGTATTAGTTTATCATAGAACCTCACTTAGCTATATTATCACCAGCTCAGACCAGTGAGATTTTTACCTTTTCTCACTTGGCTATTTTAAGAATCTGTTCAGTAGGCTTTTTATGAAATCGGATAGACCAGTACCACACTATTAAATAGTATGTAAGTTCGGGTACTTGTTCAGCTTGTAGCAAGTGACTTTTACTCCAAATATAACACTAAGGGAAAAGCCTGACAGCTATGATGCCCAACCCCCTCCAAAAAGAAAATCACTGAAAATTAATGCGAGATTTTAGAGAACACCAAAAATACGTAGGAAAAAAATCTTTAGAGGCTGAGCCCTGGTGGTGTAGTGGTTGTGTGCGGGACTGCGGGGTTGATGATTCAAATCCAGCAGCAGCTCTGCAGAAGCAAGGCTGGGCTTCCTACTCCCACATCTTTAGAATATTTACAGAAAAACTAAGGACAAATTATAATAGAATTTTAAGTAGTAATAAGGCACTTCAAGTTTGTCAAAGAAATACAGATTATTTTTTGCTTCTCATTGGTAAGAAAAGGCTAGACAAGCGCAATGTTGGTAGAAGTATGGGTGACAAGCTTTCTTGTGTATGCTTACTAGTCTATAATTTCTATAAAGCTTTATCAAAGCAGTTTGGCAGGATGCACTACTGTTATTTTTTGTTGATATATAGAAAAGCAAACAATCTTCCAAACGGCACTTAATTTTAAAAAAGCATATGCACATAGATATAAACTCTGGAATGATATATAACAAAGTTCTTGTAATTATGAAGATTTACCCTTGTTTTCAATGGATTTTGTAACTTTTTTTTAGTATATGTGCTGCCGAAGCGAGCATGGATTTTACAACTTTTTACATGGATTTTTATTTGTGTGAATAAAAGTTGATCAAGCCATTTGGAAGGGGCTCTGCGGTGCCATGGCTTGGGGCTTGGCACTCTGCAGCTAGCTGGAAGGTGGCTCCTTCCTGCCCACTGAGTGCTGTGCAGGAGGCAGATGTGGCAGCTGCTCCGGAATGATTACCACTTCCAGGGCAGAAGTACCTGGGCCGATGGTGTCGGAGGGTCACTGTGTGTTGGCAGTGAATGGATGGCAATGAGTTTTGTTGGCAAATTAGAGATGCGCTACCTTTTAATGCAATGCTGCTTCTGGAAAGCGTAGGTAGAAATGTTCAAAAGATCGGCTGAGCCCCGGTGGTGTAGTGGTTGTGCGCGGGACTGCGGCCCACTGGGACGGAGGTTCAATTCCAGCAGTGGGGCTGGGCCTCCTACTCCCACCACCGGAGAGCAGTGATGCCCCCTCCAAAAAAAACAACAAAAAAAGAAATGTTCAAAAGATCACAAAGACATGTATTTTTTGGTAGACTTTGTAAAGGAAAGGGAGACAGACACTTTAAAGGTCTGGGATTGACTAGATTTCTCTCAACTGAAAAAAGAAAGAGGTACTGTATATACTCATGTATAAGCCGAGTTTTTCAGCACATTTTTTTATGTAGTTTTGTTTGTTTGTTTGGGCATCACTGCCTCTAGTGGTCGTGGGCACTATCCAGCGCTGCCCCTGAGAGCCGCCGCTGGATTTGAACCGCCAAGCCCGCAGACCGCAGTCCAGTACTCAACCACTTACGCCACCAGGGCTCAGCCCTTATGTAGTTTTTATGGTAAATTAGGTGCCTTGGCTGATATTCAAGTTGGCTTAAGGAGTCCTCAAACTTTTTAAACAGGGCCAGTTCCCTGTCCCTCAGACCATTGGAGGGCCGGACTATAGGTAAAAAAACAAACAACAAAAAAACCCAACTATGAACAAATCACTGCAGACCTGGGATGAGTCAGCTGCTAAGCACGACAGCAGCGGTGGCAAAAAACACCCAGCGGGCTGGATACATGTCCTCAGCGGGTGCACGTGGCCCAAGGGCCGTAGTTTGAGGATCCCTTACTAGAGGATATGCAGTACATATTCTCATTTGTGACACAATTGCTACATTTGATTTAGTGAAAACCAGGCACCAACCAATCATGATGTTTAAAAAGCAATCTGGCTGCCATCGAACACTCCACTCTCTGGTCAACCATATGGCTACACCAAGCACTGGACAGTGATGAGGAACAGAACTGCACTTACGTCTTTGAAAAGCAACTGGAGACATACTTCAGGAGGTAACGGGAAACCTGAGCCGGAGGGAAAGTCACACAGCTTTAGAGAAGGTATCCATTTTTCACTTTGTGGAAAGCATTGTAAAAAACAAAATCACTTACAGTCAGATTTGAAGTTTTCTGCTTTACATACAGGGTCATGACATTTTTGATACCAAACTTCATTTTTCAGATCAACCAGGATCCTTCAGATGAGAAAAAAATATTAATACCCAAAATGAAGTTTTTCAAATCCAGCTGTATCTTACTGAAGATATACACAAGGCTTTAAAAATAAATGGGAAAAAAAAAAAAAAAAAGGGCTGAGCCCCGGTGGCGTAGTGGTGGTGCGCAGGACTGCGGCCCACTGGGACGGAGGTTCAATTCCAGCAGTGGGGCTGGGCCTCCTCCTCCCACCACCGGAGAGCAGTGATGCCCAAATAAATAGATAAATAAATAAATAAAAGTATGAAAATAAATGTTAAGTTTCAGGAAACAAATAGTATGGCCCCCAAAACACCATGCAAAATTAACACGAGGGCAAAAAAGTTCCCCCAGAAATATATAAAAATTCTTCATCTACATCCAACAAGTAATACAGCTTTACAATGTAAAGCAATAAATGGCCATAACTGAAAGTACAAAGATTATTTTAAAAATCCAAATTAAATAATAGACACAAAATCAAGGATTTAGGAGATTTCAATAACAATTTTATATTGCTTAATTGTGCTGATTAGAAACATACAAGACTGTATTGGAACAGAGCAGAAGGATACTGCTTGGTTTAAAATCAGGACAGTTCCATGTCAGGGTTGTGGCCCACCACCACCCTCAAGTGCCGGGCAGGATGAACGTGGCTTCAAGATGGGAGGAAAGCTCATTGACAGTCCTTGGTCTGCAGATGACATAGCTTTGCTTGCTGAAAGTGAGAGGGACTGGAAGCATTTGCTGATAAAGATCAAAAACTATAGTCTTTGTTCTCTTTTACAACTCACTGTAAAGTCAAATCACAGCTGGACTCGGGGGCGATGGGATAAAGGGAGAAAAGATTGATGTCAAAGATCTTATTTTACTTCGGTCCACATTTGGGGGCTTAAGGTGTGCCCAACTCAAGCCATGGTATCATCAGACGTTTCCACACTATTCGGATCTCAGTCCTACCTCACAGGTCCTGCTAGACAGGTGTACACGCAGCGGCACAGGCAGAGCTTTCAATAGGGAAATTTAGGAGCGACAGACCCTCTCGGAATCAGTAATGGGAGTAACCATTCCAGGAAGTGGGGGTGGGGGGAGGCGGAGGGGGAATGGGTAGCAATGATGGCGGGTCAAACCCCCCCTTCCAAGGTTAGGTGAGGAGATAGGATGGGAGGTGTAAGATACGTATAAACAATAACAATCCATAATAACGGTTCACAGGGGTGACAGAGTGGGGGAGGGAGGAGGAAAAGCTGCTATTTAAGGTCTTATGAAGACAGTATTTAGAAATTGTTGATACCAACAATTGTACATGTCCACTAGATATAATGGATGTGTGGATTGTTATATGTAAGAACCCCCAATAAAAATTTATTAATTAAGCCCCCCCCCCCACAAAAAAAAGAACCACTGTCTTAAGATATGGGCTGAGCCCCGGTGGCGTAGTGGTTGTGCGCGGGACTGCGGCCAACTGGGACGGAGGTTCAATTCCAGCAGTGGGGCTGGACCTCCTACTCCCACTACCAGAGAGCAGTGATGCCCCCCCAAAAAACCAACAACAACAAAAAATTTATTACTTAAAAAAGTCACTAAGAAAGATCAAAGAATTGAGATTTTAAATTATGGTGTTGTTGAAGTGTTGAGGGGATCAACTGTCAGGCATCAGAGAACAAAATAATTATATTATTGTGAATGAGGGGGAGTGCAGAGTGGGGACCCAAAGCCCATCTGTGGGCAAGTAGACACTCCCTCACAGAAGGAGGTGGACGAGGCAGTCACAGTGCAGTGTAGCAATGACGAAGCATGCAGTGTGTCTCTAGTTCTTGAGTACTTCCTCCCCACGCCCCACCTCCCAACCTCCACTATCATGACCCCAGTGCTACCTTACAAGTCCGGTTGGTACAGACATGAACTGGAAACGGAATCCAGGCCAGAAGAACCCCTTAGGGCCGGTGGTGAGAGGGGCGACAATGGTGGAGGGAAGGAGGGGTAGAGAGGGAGAACAGATTGCCAGGATCTACATCTAACCTCCTTGGGGGGCACACAGGGAGAAATGGATGAGGGGACATGTTGGATGGTGTAAGACATGACAAAATAATAATTTATCAGGGGGTCATGGGGGAAGGGGAAGCAGGGAGGGGGAAAAGGAGCAGATACGGGGGCTCAAGGGAAAAGTCTGTTCTGAGAACGATGAGAGAAGCAAATGTACAAAAGTGCTTGACACAATGGATGTCGTGTGGATTGTGGTAAGAGTTGTACGAGCCCCCCAAAAATAATTTTTTAAAAAAAATTATGATGTTCAGAAGTACTGTAAGTCCTCTCTATTTAACCTTCCTGCTGGGGAGTCACTTGGAAACCTGCCAGAGGCCTGGAGATGCGGCCAATGCCCCTGGATCCACAAGACTGACCAACCTGCCTGCACTGTCCTGTATTCTGCAACACCACGTGGCAGTGGGCGTCTAAGGGGCTTAGGGACTACTGTCAGGTGGACTTATGAACTTAGCATTGGATTTGTGGACTTGACCTGAACTGGGCTGGGAGGTTTGCTGTCTATATAATTACTTATAACAACAACAACAACATTTTATTGGGGCCTCTTACAACTCTAATAACAATCCGTACATCAATCGCATAAAAGCACTTTTGTACATATGTTGCCGTGATCGTTTTCTAAACATTTATTTTCTATTTGAAAAGCCGAAATGTTGAAAGTATTGTGATTGCCAGAACAACAAGCAAATCTGTCTTGGGAGAAGTGATGGTGTGGACACTTCATCTTCCGAAGTCCAGACAGCACACCTGATGAAGACGAGGAAGCCCCTTGGTGAGAGGGAGTGACACGGGGGTGGCAGCAGTGGGTCCGGACACAGCATGGCCTGTAAGGACCGAACAGGACCAGGCCCCGTGTTGGGCTGTTAACAGCCTGTGGGCTCACCCGGACGCTGTCTGCAGCCAACAGTTTTCAAAACGCACCAAGTTTGATCTAAGAGGCCGTTTCCAATAAGTAGAAACTGCTTTTCACAACCACATGCAACACATTATAGCAATGGACTCCATGGCAGGAACCTCTTAAGGTGAACACTGTCAGTTCACTCCGAGCACGTTTCTGACCACACACACAATTGTTTAGGGATAAATAATAATAGAAAGGCGTGATTTTGAAATCTAAAACACCCTTCTAAATAACCCAACGTCTCAAGGGGAAAAAATCAAAATATGAATTAGAAAATGCTTAGGGAATGAATGGACATCAAAATACATTAAAATGTAAAGGATTGACAGGGAAAAGTGTCGTTCTCAAAGCTTGTATTACTAAAGGGCAGCTAAATATAGCTAGCTAATAGAAATTGGAAAATGAACAATAGGCCATCAAGTTGAGTTTGGGTGGCATAGTGGATGACACACATTGGCCTCCTAATTGAAAGGTCAGGGGCTTGAGCGCACCAATCTTGGCAAGACAAAGCGGTGACTGCTCCCGTGAAAACTCCGAAGCCCAAAGTGACAGTTCTACTGTCCTAAGGGTCCCTATGAGTCAGAAAATGAGCAATACAAGTAAAAGGAAGTAACAGATAACAAAAAATTCAATAGAATCAATAGACCCAGACTTGTTCTGAACACTAAAAATTCATAAATGTTATTAGAAAAGAAATACAGATGTAATTACAATGGCAGCCTATGCTGGAAAAGAGGGTTTATAAAAATCACTTTATTGGGGGCTTTTACCGCTCCTATCATAATCTATACATCCATCCACTGTGTCAAGCACCTTTGTATATATGTTACCATCATTTTTTTGTTTTTATTGGGAACTTAGAGCTCTTATCATAATCCATACATATATCCATTGTATCAAACACATCTGTACACATGTTGTCATCTTTTTCAAAACATTTTTTTCTACGTGAGCCCCTGGCATCAGCTCATTTTCCCCCTCCCTCCCCCATGTTCCCTTGATAATTTATAAATTCTTTTTGTTCCCCATGTCGTATAGACTGCGAGCTACTTTCACCCACCTTTCTGCTGCCCGCCCCCTGGGGAGGGGGACCACTGTGATTAGTTCCCCTGCCTCCCCTAACTCTCCTACTATCCCTGCGCCTCTTGTGGGCCCGGAGGGGTTTATCTGCTCTGGAGGCCCTGCGCGGCAAGCTCTTACCTGTACCAGTGTACAGGTCTGGGCTAGCCAGAATTGTAAGACAGTATTGTGGGCAGGATAAGAAAGAACTAGAAGAAGGTTGTGTATGCTTCATCGAAGAAGTTTACAAACAACTTTTGCTGGTAACTTTGAAAACTAGACAGTTACAGACCATGAGCAGAGAACAACTAAGACTCCTGCTGCTCTTAGCTGCCGTCCAGCTGATTTGGACCCTGTGTCAGGCTGTGCTTCTGGGTGTTCCTGCGTGTCAATCTTTATGGGGTCAGATAGCCAGGTTTCTTGTTCTGGAGGCACTGCATGGATTTGAACTGCCAGTCATGTGGTGAGCAGACCACAGTTTACAAAGTGTTACCAATGCCCCTCAAACCACCCCCTGGTCAATAATGATGAAAAAATAAAACTTTTTTTTTTTTTTTTTTTTAAAGAATACAGAAGGTAGCATTTGTTTAACTCTTTTTGTTATCATAGAAATATACAGTTCCAAATGCTTAAAAATTAGGGTTGGTGATATAACATAAATTATTTTACTTAATGTAAAATTTGCCTAACATTTTAAAAATTGCTTAAAGTACTTTACTTGATGTAGCCTGTGGAATTTTTATAACTTGCAACACTGCGCAGAAACAGACAGGATGGATGTGGGTGTCGCCTAGAAGGGTCAGATACTGCAGACTCTGAACCACACTGACTGGCACCGAGTGGAAGTTGAATCAGTCTTTTCTTCCTTTCCCATAAGAGATGGACAGCGAGGCCTGCTCCCTAGTCACTGAGCAGACCTCCTGCGACTGGCCTCTGACTTCATGAACCTTGGTGTTCTGTTTGCTTGTTCGTGGTTATCAGTTGTTTCCTGTGGTTCCCCTGAGACCCGAGTTAATGAAAAACATCCTCAAAGTGTACATTCAAAGCCAAAGGTATAAATCCTCCATGTGCTTTGATTTCAAACAGCGAACTACAAAGACAGTCTATTGGCCCTGTGGTGGTTTCCTTGCTGGAGACATCCTAAATCAGCGGTTCTCAACCTGTGGGTCATCACCCCTTTGGGGGTCGAATGACCCTTTCACAGGGGTCACCTGATTCATAAGTAGCAAACTGATAGTTATGAAGGAGCAACAAAAATAATTTTACAGTTGGGGGGCTCACCACAACATGAGAAACTGAATTAAAGGGTCGCAGCATTAGGAAGGTTGAGAACCGCTGCTGTAAATAAAATCTTCCTTGTGACTTGAAGTGGGTAAATCGGCCGTGACGCTCCAGTTACCTGCATTTCAGGTGACAGGGACACCGGTTACAGCTTGTACTCAGTCATGATTGGGAAACAGGAATTCAACAAAAAGTAGCCATGCAAATCTTGTTACCATTTGAACTGTTTCTTGTCTTAGCTTTCACTGCTAAAAGCAGTAACAATCTTGGGCTGTTCCAGTACCCAGGAACATCCTTGTTTGACCTTGAGGACTTTCTCACACTGCATTCTCTACTGAAAAATCCCTCATAGCCACACTCTGAGCAGCAGAATGAAACGCCATGGGTCGGGCCCCCTGCCCATAGTTCTTCCGTCTGAGCCCATCACTGCCGCCACTGTGTGAATTCCCCTCACTGAGGGCCTTCCTCCATTTGCCGCCTCTCTGTCAAGCATGGTGTGCTGGTCTAGGGACGGGCCCCTTTTGACAACATGTCCAATGTATGAGAGACATGGTCTCACCGTCCTTTCCTCTCAGGAGCGCTCTGACTCTTTACAGACGTCTTCAAAGACAATGTGTTTGTTCTTTTGGAACCCTGGGTTCTTTCAGGATTCTTCACGGACACCATCATTCCAATACATCAATTCTGCCATCTGTCTTCCTTCATGTCCAACTTTCACAATGCAACTGAAAATACCATGGCTGGGATCAGGCCCACCTTCATCCTCCAAGAAACAACCTTGCTTTCCAACCCTTTAAAGATTCACCCAGTGCAAAGTGTCCTGTGGTCTCTCCACGCTCGACGAGATCCTTGACCACTTCTGTCTTTGCTCCATTTACCAGTCCTCAGGATTTGGATCTTTATATTGACTTATAATCCTTACTAAAGGCTGCAGTCTTTGATCTTCATCAGCAAGTGCTCCATCACTTTCAGCAGGCAAGGTCATGCCATCTGTAGATCTCAGGTTATTACTAAGCCTTCCTCTAATCCTGATCCCACAGTTTCCTTCATATAATACAAAATTTCTGATTCTTTGCTCAGCATAGCATCATTTTCCCATCACTGCCCATTGATGTATATACAAGTTCCCCATCAGCACAATTAAGTGTTCTGTAGCTCTAATTCTTCTTAAGGCTTTCCGTGGTTTGTCATGGTATACACAGTTGAAAGTTTTTCGCGTAGTCAATAAAACACAAACACAATGTATTGTTGGATGATCTTCGACAGAAGTTCACTTGCATGTGATATTGTTCTATAATCTGACCACCTATTGGGTCACCTTTCTTTGGAGGAGGTACAAATGTGGATCTCTTCCGGTCAGTTCGCCAAATAGTTGTCTTCCAAGTCTCCTGACACAGATGGCGGAGGGCTTCTACCGTTCACCTACTTGCTGAAACACTCTCATTGGTCTTCTCTCCACTCCAGGAGCCTTGGTTTAGGCTAATACTTTCAGTGCTGCTTGCACTTCTTCCTCCGGGACTACTGGTTCTTGCTCAGATGCTACCTCCTGAAATGGTGGAATGTTGACTTTTTTTTTTCTCTTGGTACAATAACTCTCTTCTTTCCATTTTCTTTGGATGTTCCTGATTTGGTGAATCTATGAATCTGTATAGTGTGGCTCTCTGGAAGTCTCTCAGATACTTTGTAACTACATGATCATAAAATGCAGCTGTTTCATAACACAAATGCTGGCTGCCACGTGAGCTGACCACACATGCTTGAGAGGAAGTCCAGGGCAGGAGGGCAGACCCTGCCCGGGGAGCCCAGCCACGTGTTCCAGTCCTCATTCCCTCCATTTCACCTTTGCCTTTAGAGCCCCTACATGCCTGAAATGACTCAGGAAGCCTGATACTAGATAAGGTCTCTGACTCATGCATGGCTTGACAAGCCAATCCTCAACTTCATGAGTAGTCAGAGAAATTCCAAAGAAATCACATGACATAGCTTACACTCATCAGCTTACAAAAATAATATAACAAATAAAACCTAGCAATTACATAGAGAGCGCTCTGGTGGGATCAGGGCTAAGTGTTGGCTACAAATCGCAAGGTCCAAATGTCTATTATGGCGCTCTGGTAAACAGTGGTACGTTTATATGACAGACTATATAATAATGACAAGCAGAACAAACAACAGCTACGTGAATGAGCCTTGCAAACATACTGCTATCAAAAACATGCTGAAGGAGGCAATTTGTAGAAAATCAAAAAGAGAAGTAAAGCGAGATGAGGGTACAGCTAGAGAAAGGGAGGACACTCGGGGTGGGCCCATTGGTTCCCGGTCCCTGAGGTTCTTTCCTCAGGAAGGGGGAAGATATGATAGGTGTCCATCTAGCGTTAGTCTTTTACATGCACACAGACATTATTAAATACACCAGGGACCAGCCAGTCAGCTACGACCGGGTCACTCAGAGTAACACCTGAGTTCCACTGGGTTTCAAGGGCTGGTTTTTTGGGAAGTGGTTCACCAGGCCTTCCTCCCAAGGTGCCCAAATGGAGGAAAACCTCCAGTTTTTGGACAAGCACATTAACCACTGGCAAGGCTCAGGGGCTCACAGACCTGTTTCATAGCTTATCAGAGAGATTAGATTATGAATGCCACTTTGAATAGATTACAAATATGGCAAAATCAACAAATATGACTTTGTGATTCTTTAGAGGAAAACCTTGTAACCTTTAGAAAACTGCAAAAAGGTCTAAGAGGATTATGGTATGACACTGCCTTTTTGGGGAGTAAGTTTACAGAGACAGAAATGAGTAAAAGAAGAGATGCACTAGAAAGACACACATGAAAATGATAGGTGTCGTGTTGGCTGGCTTGTGGCCCCCAGGTGATCTTGTTCTTTGATATTGGCTCAGGTACTGTGGTAGACAGGGTTCTCCAGAGATACAAGGGCCAGGGTGGCCCCAAGCACATTGCTTTCCAAGTTTTTTTATTATCTTAATGGCATTAATCTAAGTGTACCAACTATCACACTGACACATGTTCCAGCTGCCAGCACAGGCTTCAAGATGGCTTTCTCATGTCTGACCTATATGCTTGGTTATATAGACATCTCACCTTAGGTATTAAATATAAGAAAGCATAGCAAGCTCTCTCTGTCCTCGTGGATAACCAGTGGGGTTTTATTTTACCCCCATTCAAACCATATTCTTGTATTAGTTAAAATCCCATTCTTGGCTTACTGCTCTTTACTCCCTCTCGGACATTTGGAAGGAAGTACAGGACAAGAGGGCTGGGCATACATACAGCAAATATTCAACACATCTAGGTGCCCTTCAATATCCAGTTTTTGTTTTGAGCTAAGGAAACATAACCTAAACCTCTGATTCTTTTTTTACAAAACTTTTTTGTTTGTTTGTTTTTTTGGGCATCACTGCTCTCCGGTGGTGGGAGTAGGAGGTCCAGCCCCATTGCTGGAATTGAACCTCCGTCCCAGTGGGCCGCAGTCCCGTGCACAACCACTACACCACTGGGGCTCAGCCCTTTTTTACAAAACTTTTTAAAGAGGAAGATGGAAGATAGCGTTTCCATCTGTGCCGCTCCCCCACTGAGGAGGCTGGGTGTGACCCAGGAGAGCAGAGAACAGGGAAACCCTCACTGCTGGACCCATATCACCATTATAAATGGGGAAGGAAAGACACTTGTCACACATTGCATGTGTCTTGGGACAACAAATAGACATGGACACAGCAGTTAAGGAATCAAATGACGTATCACACTGGACAAATCTGCTGCAAAAGATCTCTTCAGAGAATTAAAAAGAAAAGATGTCATTTTGATTGCTAAGGTGTGCATCACCTAGTTACAATCACCTCGGATGTTTGTGAAAACTGGACAATACAGTAAGGAAGGCTATGGAAGAGTCTGTGTTAAATGAAATAACATTACAATGAAAAGTATCTATAATATTATCACATACCAAACACAACTATAAATTGAATTTACTAAAGAACTAAATTTACTACACAAATGTTCTAATCTCCCCAAGTCTTATGAAATGATAAACATTTAAGATACAATATTATTAGGTAACATACTTACATGATGTTATTGCTCTTGTGGGCTCTTCCAATGTTGTCACACCAACGATATTTGCAAATGTCATAAACCAGTAATTCTTCTGGGAAAAAATAGTTCCAACGCCGAATTCCTAGAACACAAATAATGTTCCTAAAGATTCTAATAGTCTATAATATAGTAATTAATAAAAAAGTAGTATTTATTTTTACCTCCTTGAATGCCATTTTTATTCACCAAAGAAAGAACAAAACTATCGATTTCAGGATAGGGCGAACACTGAAAGCCTTCAAGTGTTTCTACTGCAAAAGACAAGAATTATTCGTAAATCATAATAGCCAAATGTTGAGGAGTTAAATTTTTATTAAACTCTTGTTTAATACAACGATGGACCTTGTAACCTTTCAGTATTTTTGTATCTTTCTGTAATCTGCCTTTTAGTGATGTCAGGGATCCTGATTATCCAACAAGAGTTAAAGAGCATTTGCAATGATACCATCGACCTCTTCCTTCTGTCATTCTGGGAAAGACAAGCTTCCCTGACACCAGGAGCTGGCCTGGCACTCTCCATGGGGCCCCGAGGTGGGACACACCACCTACCTCAGCCTCGGTGTTCTCTTTTGAACATATACTATATCACAGAACTTCAACCTCTGTGATGGCCACTCTGGTCACAGTAAGTCAAGACAAGAATATGACCACTCCATCATGTCTGACCAGACAGCGTGAGCTAACACCTTCCCATCCTAGCTAACAGGAGTGACTGGTGCTTCTTCACCAATCACAGCGCTAGTCTCCCCGTAGCTCCACCTTCCCTTGAGAGAATAGTCGGATGGAGCCCTGAAGTGGGTCAGTGCTTGGAAACTGCCAGAAGGGTCTCTGGTTGGATCCCATGGGAGAAGGAAGAGGTAGTTTGCTTTCAAAGAGGTGGCAGCCTTAAGTCTCTAACAGGGCATTCTACTCTGTCCTTTAGTGACATAGTGAGTTAGAAGTTTTGGAGTGCAAATGGTATTTCGAAGGCTTTCTTAGCCCCTGATATTCAGAATCCAGTCACAGAAAGGTCCCTGGCAGCACCTGGATGTCCCTGGCATTCCATTCCCCAGTTCACTTTACTAAAGTCTATAAATCCTTTCCAACGCCCTCTTATGGAGTCCTGGTGGTGCTGTCAGGTAAGCACTGGACTACAAGGTCTGTGGTTCAAGCCCACCAGCTGCTCCCTGGGGGAAAGCTGAGACTATCTGCTCCATACAAGACTTACAGCCTCAGAAACCCTCTATCACTGTGTGTCACTTTGAGTCAAATCCACAGGGTGGCAGGCTTTTTTTGTTTGCTTTGAACTTCCTCTGACTGAGTGGATGTGTCCTCTTGGGGCAGTGAGTGAGAAAGCTGACTGCGGTGACAATTCAACTTGGACACTCACTAAGAAATTGGTTTTTTTTAATCTTCCGTTAATTCTGTAAGACTTTTCATTGTGAATGCAGTGAAGATCATCAGCTTTACATGAAAAAGTTTAAGCATGTTTTGTTTCAACTCATCCATTCCAATCCCCTCAACCTGCCAACCACTGGATCCTCACTGATGCACTTCATCACTGTACTTAACAGTCTCCATCCCTTTTTCTTCCCTAACACCTCTGGCATCCTGTTCTTAGGCAAATGCTGCCCTTCTAATTGTAAATGGTTGATGACTCTAAGTATGTTATACAGGCTTATCTATTGTTTGGTTTTAGTAATATAGGCTTGTCTATTGTTTGGTTGAAAGCTGAGCAATGAAGTGAGTTCAATTCCAAGTCTGATGTCCTGGGGCCTTAAGCTCATGGATTACATCAGTCTGTGCCCAACCACCATGTCTGGTCTCTCTCTTGCTTTTGAGTTTTGTTCCACATTTTCTCCTGCTCTATTCATGACCGGATGTGATTCTTTTCAGAGCACTTTGTAGTGGTGGCTGGGGACTATCTAGTTCTTCTGGTCTCAGTCTTCTGGTACTTCTGGTACTATCAGTCTTCTGGTCTCTGATGTGTGTGGTCCATTAGGCTGTTTTATGTTTTCAATTTTCAACATCCTTTTATCTTCCATTCAGGGAGAGACAGATAATTAATTGCACTGTAGAGGGCCACTAGTAACCTAACAAGATCCCGATCAATACTCACCCAAAGCATTTAGAACAGTCTCTGTGAACCATGCGATGCTGATTGACCGTGGTGTCCCCAGAGACTATGATCCAGCTCCGCAAGGGCCCAGGCTCATTCCCTCAAAGTGAATGATTATATTTAAGAAATTTCCAAAATTTGGCCAGGGCTTGTATGGCCTTGGCCGAGTAGTGGGTTACATGCTGGGTTGCTAACTGCAAGGTCAGCAGTTCAAAACGACCAACTGCTTCCTAGGTGAAAGAAGTGGCTTTCTGCACTGTAAAGATATGCGGGCTCAGAAACCCACAGGGACACTTCTACTCTGTGAGTTAGAGTCCTCTGAATGGCAGTCGGTTTCTCTTTGGCACAGCCAAGCAGATTCGTAGGTATGTTTGCAGCAGAGATAAATACACACACACACATACATTCTTTGTCAAACCTATATGTTTGTGAGCATACTGCTGCTCCCCTCCCATTTGATTTTTTTTTTTTTTTTGGCATCACTGCTCTCCGGTGGTGGGAGTAGGAGGCCCAGCCCCACTGCTGGAACTGAACCTCTGTCCCAGTGGGCCGCAGTCCCGCGCACAACCACTATGCCACCGGGGCTCAGCCCCCATTTGATTTTTAAAGACATAATTCTCATCACAATTTTAAAAGAAGCAATATATTCAAGTTTTCTTAGAATAAGGCTTGGATTTCAATGGTAAAAGTAATATGCATGATTGAAGAAATCTTAAAAAATATGCTAAAGTGAAAAGGAGAGAAATAAACCACACACTAATACCAGGAAGTAAGAAAATAATTATAAAAAATATTTTCTACGTTTCTTTAATAAACCTGTCGTCTTATCACAGATTTAATTTTAGAGATTACTTTATCTCTTAACATCATGAATGCATATTCCCCCTTTTAATATATAGGCTTTGTAAATGTAATTTTAGTAGCTTTAAAGTATTTCAATATCAAAAATCTTGTGTTGTGAGTTTAGATTGTTTTCAGTTTTCCACTATTTAGAATAACACTGTACCAAAATATATGTATAAAAATGTTACCATCACTTTCAACCATTATAAACAGAGACACAATGGATAGTCCCTGATAGAATGGGAGAAAAAGGGGAAAAACCCCCACAAACCCTCTAATTCTTTAAAAACAAATGTCAGACTTAGCATACTGTTGAAACTAGAGAATCCCCTGAGAGTATCACTATAAGGTACCTGTTAAACTTTGAATTGAAACCACTTTCAGAGGTCACCATTCAGCTAAATAACAGATTGGCTCAAACATAAATAGTAGCTCTCCTGAATATTGTGCTCCTTTAAAAAAATTAATCTATGAGACCAGTCAACAGTTCGTCTAAAGCAAAACTGAGGCAGCAAGGTGAGACAGGAGAACTAAATTAATGGAAACAGAAGATAGGAATGACGACACACTGTTAAAAATGTAGCCAATTGTTAAATGGAAACCTAATTTGTCTGTAATTTACACACACACACACACACACACACACACACACATACACACACATTCCAAAAAGTTCTTGGGAAAACGGAATTGAAAGATAATATAATTTTTCAATGGATTTTAAAGCCTATATTGTAATAAGAACGTGTAAAGGATAAAATTTTATCAAATTAAAAAAATTTATAGAGGTAGACTATTTATGTAAGAAATCTTAGAAAAATCCAACACGCTCTTTCAGTTCTGGAAAAACTAGTTGTCATGAAAATGAAGATTTCCTCATACTACAAGCACAGGGAAAATGTACCCAAATAGGTATACAGATAGCGTATAGCTATCTCTCTCTTATTGCAGGCAGAAAGAGGAAGCCTTTTGAATTTTGATTTTATTATGACTTTACTTTAGTCTTACAACCTACACTACTTTTGTATTAAAAACCACCATCCCCATAAAATAAAAAGCAATCAGTGCTGCTTTAATAAGTCTCTTCTAGCAAAACCCCCCTGTAGATAGAAACTTAGAAGCAGTTTTAAAGGATCAGAGATATGAATACATATCATTTAACACTTTGGAAGTAACAGAGACTGTTTATTTCTAAATTCTGATAGTAACTTATTTTCTGAAAATTACCTGTGGCGGTGCTATGGTTACAATATTCAACTTTCTTTTGTTTATTCTGAGATGTGTCGCATCTAAGAATTCGTAAAGTGTTGGAGAATCTGAAAGAGAAAATATGTAAAAGAAACAAATTAATGTTACAGATGAGAAACTGAATTCTAAATTATTCAATATTAAAATCCTTTCTTCTAACAGCTATTTGTTTTACGATATATATGTCACATTTATCCCCAAAGGCATCATTCCTATGCAGATAAATGAAAAGAGTGGGCTGGCGATTGTTAAAAATACTTCCCTTAATTACAGAGTAACTCAAAAGGCTTCAGGAGTGCTGCCGCTGTAGACCGAAGTCTAATCCTGTTCACAAGGCTTTGAATTTTTGTTATCATACTTTGTCTAACAGGAAACGAAGACCTTATTTCATTTTTGTGAGCACAAAGAGAAAAAGAATTAAAATTAACTGAAAAATATATTTACAACCTTATAGATATAATTTAGCCTTTCTTTCAGGAAGAAAGATATCTGGTACTTATTTGGATATTCACAATAAAATTGTTAAGATGACCCTATCCAATAGAAGAGCCTTCTCCTTCTGTTTGATTAATAACAGGGTGCCAGTATTTGATGATCAGAGGAACTTTCTAATTCAGACTGGATTATAGGCCAACTATGTTTTTTATCCCACATGATGAAAAAAAAGGCTTTATCCTTGTGCTAGCAACAGTGGGTGGCAAGAGGCACCCACACTTTATAAGCCGACTGCTCTGGTCCTAAGAAGCCCAGGTGGCACAGTGGGCTTTCCTTCTGGTCCGCAGTTCAAACGGTTACGTGTCTGTTGGCTGTCCTTGGTACCTGGTTTTTCTCCCTCGGAGAAAAGCTAGCAAGTTTCTCCTGAGGGGTTTGCCACCACAGCGGAGGGAGTCATGCACACAAAACAGAGATTTAATAAGCAAAGACTACTTCAAGCACAACGCAGGCTGCCTCATGAGCTCAAGAATCCAACAGTGTCTCAAGGACATTGGACATTGGACACTGGACATTGAAATCCATGGCCCCATTGGCTCCCTTCCTCGCCAGGGCTGAAATCCCGTTGCCCTGACTCTTGCATGCCGACTGGAGCTTATTCCAGCAGCACAGCTGCTCCCGTCATGCACGGCTTCGACGTCTTGCAGGGTGTCTTCCAGATGCGATCATGTGAGACGACTTGGGGTGGGTCATGCTGACCTCTAGATGTCCTTGATATGAGCAGTGGAATGGAGCCGATGGGGCGGTGTTGGGATTAGTCATCCACACATGACCCGTTGAATGGATGAAGGGGAGCCATTCAGATTCCATACGTTGTCTGAGGAAGACCGGCCTCTGTTATATACTCAGGGGTCCGGTAGGTGCAGTTGTACAGCGATAATTATTATTTATTATGGTAAAATTATAGAGAGAATGAGATAGAGAGAAATCATAAGAGTCTGATATATAATCACATGATGGTAGCATGCTCACCTTCACTGATGGGGCTGTCCCTGTGGAGACAGTGAGTGGGGAAAGGAATTACATGAGGGAGAGGGACCCAGAGCGTCCTGTGCTCAGGGGGCTTGAGAGAGGTGGAGAGGAGTCTCTTTCCTATGTCCAATCCTTATATATCCTTTGGAGCCATATAAGGGCCCTAATTACACACGTCACAGGAAGGGGTTGTACCATATGCCCACGTTATAGGAAAGGGAAGTATGGGGTCCCATGTGACAAGATCAGACCCCAGACTCCTGGATGTGGCTAAACAGGTTAAGCTAAAGATCATTAACAATAATCCGCCCACAGGCTTCAATGGAAGGGAACCACCATCCTAACAGCAGAGGAGTCAACTCTATTGTGAGACACACAACGGTCTCAGATAACTGGAAGCTTCAGGGAGAATATCTAACTACTGACTTCCAACTAAATGATGGTAAATAGTTTGCTTAATACTTTGGAGTATATATATAATTGTGGAAAAGTCCTGTCTTCATCCCACAATAGGGCATCAGGCCTTTAGCTAAACAGGACAGAAATTGCCAGCCGGTTCACAGAAGAATAAGGTTTTCTGTTCCTGTAAAGATTTACACCCTCAGAAACCCAAGAGAGCAGTTCAACTTTGTCCCCTAGGGTCACTTCTTAGTGACTATTATGTGGCTTCTGCCACCCCTTAACCAACAACTAGCATTCAGTAAGCAAGCACCATGAGCTAGCACAGTTCTGCCTCCGACAGACAGCTGAGACATTCCACAGCACCCTCATGACACAGATGGTATCGTTGCTCCTACTTTAAAGGTGAGACAAGGTAACACTTTTGATTTGCCTATGAGACATGTCAGGAAAATGACTCAAACCGTGCAGAGTGACACGCACCACGGTCACTGAGCTTCCCCCACTCCTGGTGAACTACCACTAACAGGAGTATCCTGACACAACTTCCCCTACAGCAGTGTTTATTATGAACATCCTTAGCTGTGTTAGGCTGGGTTGACTAGAGTAACAAATTCAGAGGCAATCACCTATGTATAAGAAAGAGCTCTACCTCCAGTAATTCTATATTAAGAAAGCATCCTGGCCCAGTCCAGATCAAGTACAGAAGTGCGATAGTAGCCTGTATGTCCAATACTGGTCCACAGATCCTCCTTCAGACACACAGCACATACAAAATGCAGCGCACAAGCCAGTGGATTCTAAGTCTTGTGGATCCACTGGCCGTGGGAGCATCCAGCCGGGCTCCACAAGGCTTGCCAACAAGAGGGTGAAAGGATGTGGTCCGCCTTCAGGGAGGAGAGAAAGTTTCCAGAATCCTCATGAGAAGGCCGTGCCCACAAGGAGGCCTCATCAGGCTGTGACCTGCTTGACAAGCTAGAGTCCCCCCCTACACTTATTTATCAAGTTGACATGAAATTATGTAACTCCCACGGTATCTGTGTCCATTTATTTAAAGGTGTACCTAAGCAAAGCAAAGGAAAAGAATGTCTTTGTTCACCATTTAGTTCACCTTTTAACCACACGTTTGGGACTGGCAAAACTAGATGCTACTCCAAATGGAAAAGGAATGAAGGTAACTATTTCTGTTGAAAGATGTGCTTCACACTTTTGAAAGCCAACCAAATGAGTATATAAGTATAATAAAATTATACAGGCACTAAAAGGTGTATTAGAATTAGTTGTGAGCAAATTATTAACTTGGCGAAATATCCATGTGATGATTAGGAGTATAAAAGATGATGATAAAAATAAAGAAATACTTTGAAGGAGCTATGCAAATTGTGTATTATGTAAATTACATGTGTACATTTGAAAAGAGAGTGAGGATGTAGTAATTATGTTACCAAATGCAATAGTTTTTATTCTCCTCTTTACAGATGTAATTACATTCTAGAAAAATATGTGAAATAGAACCACTAAAGATATAAGGCAGAAAAAATTAGGTGGCTAAAAAAAGACTTTGTACAAGAATTTTTTAGTTAATGGAGAAAATGAACTTAGTTTTTTGTTAAGGTAGAATTTATATAACTCATGCTTATTAATACCACTCATTGATTATTAAATATTTCTAAGTACACAGCAGTTTAGTTGTGGTACCTGACATTGCTGACCAGAGATGAGAGGAAATATTGATTTTCTTCGGAAAGATTCTTTGATTGCATAGGAAAAAATCTGTTATCTTCAGCAACCTCCAAAGCCACATGCTTTCCCACTTTTGATGATTTGTACAGCCTAAAGTTCCTGTTTTTTGTATAAACTCCTGTATAAAAAAATAATGTAAATTCAAAAAAAACCTGTAAGTTATAATCTCAGTGATTCATTTTTAGAGTCAGCAAATATTAAATCACTTTATTTTTAAGTAAGATTATAAACAAAATGGAAGCAATTTATCGATTACAGTACACTAACCATGGTTTTGAACAATGCCTCAGAGATGGCAAACTAAATGATTTTGGACAACCTTTCCACCATCCATCCAAGCAGTTCTTAAACTATCTTCTGAGAGTGCAAGGATTTCATACTACATGCCAGTTGCTCTTTGGGAAACTGCTTAAGGATAACGTCCCTGTACACAAGGCCTCACTCGTGAATGCATAGCTCATTGAATCACAAAGTCAACACTCTCTTGTTTTCACACCACGCAGAGCCAGGATTTCCAGGACCCGAACCTCCCCCCCACCCTTTGCTACCCCCTCTGTCAGTCAGCTCCTTGTCTTCCTCCCTGCAGATCTGCCCTGTAAATATCAGAGTGCTTTAGCCTATTGTCGAACTTTACATAATTGAGCCCCATTGCATGTATTCTTTGTGTCTGTGAGTCATCCTGCGCTCTGCGTGGAACCAGATCAAGATTCATCAGTGTTCCCCAACGTGGACGATACCACACTCAGGGTGGGGGTGGTGGGTGCAGGAATGCTCCACAGGGCTACAAAAGCAAATACCTATTCTCTTGGATTGTGGGGTATAGTATAAACATTTTCATTGCCATGGGGGGCGCTGAGTAATTTTTTTTTTTCTGAAAAGGGGTAGGCCAACCAAATTTGAGAACCTATTGATCATTCAATAAATCAGCACTCATCTGATCTTTTTGATACTGAAATAAAGCTGGGCCTGCTTTTTTTTTAATTGGCGTGTGTCTGTGTGTGTATATATACACGCACACACACACACACACACACATATATATATATATAAATCATTTTATTGGGGGGGCTCATACATTGTTTTTCACAATATATAAATAAGCATACTGTGTCAAGCACCCTCACATGTCCACTTCTATTATTGTTCTCCAATCATCCACCTCTTCCCTTAAGCCCTTAGTATCGGCTTTTCAATCCCTTCCCCTCTTCCCCTGGTCTCTCCTCCCCACCAACCCTCAATACTTTATACATTATTATTGTTCTGTCATATCGTACACTGCCCGACCTCTCCCACAATCCACTCCTTTGATGCCCGTCCTTCAAATAAGAACTTGTGTATATATCCTTGCTGTTGGTTCCGTCTCTCTACCCCCCCTTCTCTCCACCCTTCCAGTATCTCCAATCTAACCACTGGCCCGAAGGGGCCCATCCATCCTGGTTTCCCATATCTCCAGCTCCCCTCTATGCCAGTGTGACTTCTCCAGTCCATCTGGATTTGCAAGGTAGAGTTGGGACCATGACAGTTGGGGGGAGGAAGGCTTCAGGAACTAGAGGGAACTTGTATGCATCATCACTGCCCGGCTGCCCCTTGACTGGTCTGTCTCCTCCCCGTGACTCCCCTGTAAATGGGTGACCAATTACCCACCAGTGGGCCTTAGGTCCCCACCCTGCTCTCCTCCTCCTTTGTAATGATGTGATTCTTGTTCTTTGGTGCTCGATATCTGCTCACTGGGCCTGCTTTTGAGACAGTCCTTACTAGAGGATCAAGGGACTTCCCATGCGAGTGGAATCATCTAAGGTTCAAGGCTAGGACTGTCACGCCTGAGGTGTTATGTTGCAGTTGTTAATCTCGGGGCAGAGGTGGGGCGCTGCCCCTGGTGATCACTGCGCTCCTATAGAAAGGTCTCCCGGTTGATCCCAGGCAAGTCCTCCTGGAGTGGATGGTCCTTGGAAATCACTCCCCAATGTACTAGAGCGCACCTTCAAGGTCTCGCACTTGGCTGTCAGAGGCGCTAGGCAGACACGCAGTCTTTCCGGGGAGTTAGCATTCCACACGTTGTTGCCAGTCACCCTTGGTTTCGACTCCCTGTGATTGAGTCCAGAGTGCAAGGCTACGACACGCCAGAAACAGATCATGAGCCCATCTACCAATGGGTCTCCGGTGGTTGGAACTGCCAACCTTCCTGGCCCTTCCAGTGTTTAGCCATGGGAAAGACAAGGAACACTTTCTTCTCTTGCCTCTAGCTTAAACCTACTTTCTCTCAACCTTCACGTACTGAACCTATTCGAGGGACTCACACGGAGAAAGGTAAAGGCTGCTCTTAGGGCTTTGGGACCCACAAGGGAGAATCGGAGTACAAAAAGCAGTGGTTCTCACTCAACATGTGGGTCGTGACTCCCTAGGGGGGTATGGGGGTGTCAAACGACCTTTTCACGGGGGTCGCCCAATTCATAAGAGTACAAAATTAGAGGGCTGAGCCCCGGTGGCGTAAGTGGTTGAGTGCGGGACTGCGGCCCGCGGGCTTGGCGGTTCAAATCCAGCGGCAGCTCTCAGGAGCAGCACTGGGTAGTGCCCACAACCACCAGAGGCAGTGATGCCCCCCCCCCCAAAAAAAAGAGTACAAAATTAGTAATGAAGTAGCAATGAAAATAATTTTATGGTTGGAGGAGGGGGGTCACTACAACATGAGAAACTGTAGGAAAGGATTGCAGCATCAGGAAAGTTGAGAACCACTGACAAAAATGAAGCTTAATGCATTGCATCAGAGGCCTGTGTGCTGCCGAACCAGACTGCTGTCTGGACTACCTGCTTGCAAGGATTCAGGGAGCGGAGAGCAGCTGGTCCCTACCCACCCCACCAAAAGTGGGGTGCCCCTACTGCTGCAGAGCTCTGCATGGAAGCAAAGGCCCAGCCTGACCTGGCCACACAGGAGCCCCAGTTTTAGATTCTATTTGTACACTTTATTCACCCTAACTCAGTCTCTCCATGGGCTAGAGCGCCAATCCACTTGTTCCCTTCCAAGGCTCCCAGTCAGAATCCTCTGGCATGTGCAGCAGAAACAAGCCCCCTATCCCCCTTTGGAGCTCGGGCAGCCAGGTGCCTCTGTTGGGAACTTAGTGGAGCTGGTACCCGAGGTCGCTGGGTGACCCACACCATTCTTGGGCCGAGGGAAATGACAAGCGGTCATTGACTGGTCCACAGATATACCCAAGGACAGCCTACTATGAGAGAGCTGCCAATTGTGCTTACCCAGGTCCACGAAAAGCTGCTTCTCTCCTGCCTTAGTCTTCACAACTAAAAACCAGAGCTCCCGGCTGCTTTGCTCAGCAGAACCACGCCTCTCCAGCTCTCCTGAAGGCAATGCCCCACGCCCTTCTGCACCTTTTTGCATGGACATGGCGCTAAAGGGAGCTGCTTGTTTTCTTGGTGTTTCAGACAAATGGGAAGGTTCAGGCTCTGCTGTCTCTAGAATTCCATCCTCGTCCTCGCTGGTGATTAACTTAAGCGCAGGCTGCAAAATTTTTCTTACAAAATTACCTACGGAAAAAAAAGCCTTATGATTATGCTGTTTCATGCAAACTAGATCCAGGGGACAAACCGACACATGGCACTTCACACGTGATAAGGCTTGTTACTTTTGGTTTTGAAACGGAGTTGTTACTACTGTTATCTAGATAAACCGGAGCATGTCAACTTCCTTCCTCTTGTGCCATCGTCTCCTGTGTAACTCCCACTGAGAGGACAGCTCGACGGCACTCCTAACCAAACGGTGGACGTGGGAAGGTTACCTGGAGAAAATACATCGTCTTGCTAGCTAGGGTGGACCTGCATCTAGTCTACCGATATCGCCATCAACCACCACCTTTATGAAAGCAAACGGGATAGGATTATGTTCGCCATCAGTGACTACGGAACTGCAGCATGTAGGAGAGGGCACTAGCTGTGCCTCCGGGTCCCAGGTGGCTGTGGCTCTTATTTCTCTCCCTCCATGGGGTAGAGAGAGGCACACAATGGGTCAAGAGAACTTTCTCTTCTTGCTATACAAAGAAAGCACAGTCTGGGTGGAGCACCAGGTTTCGTGACACAGAAGCCACTGACGCTCAGACAGGGGGAGTGGGAGCGCGTGGGCAGAGGGGTACCAGTTAAGAGAGGCTACGGATATTTGGGGTGGGGATCCATTCCTGCTAGATCATGCTGAGGAAGAAAACCTGACTGCTGTCAGTATAGAGGACGACGTGCCTTTGCTTTGGTGATGTGTCTGTAACCACAGAGAGCAGTGTAGGAGAGTAGGAGGCGCCAGTGCCTGTGGGTCTGGGTCCGTTTCCTTGTGTGCACCACAATGATAACAGTCTTCATCGTGTGCAGTACTGATGGGGAGGAAAGGGAAGTGAAGCATGGACCTCAATATTTCCAAATGACCACTATTATTTCACATCTGTATTGCAACAGGTTATTGTCATTTTTTTAAAAAAAATGCGTACATTGGTTTTTAGTGATAGTAAAAGAAATGAAATACATGTATTAGATATATTTATTGTATTTAAAATGAATTTTTTTTAATTGCCCTACCCTACCAGGCAGAATTGAACAGCTCCTGTGGATTTCTCAGCCTTTCACTCCTTACGTGAATAGAAAGCCCTCTTTCTTCCAAGGACTGGTCGGTGGGCTCAAACAGCTGGCTTTTTGGTAAGCAGTCCCAAACACGACCACGAGGGCACCAGGGTTCCTCAAACTCACTGCCATCAACCAAGTCAGTTCCGGCTCCAAAGGACCTTACAGGACAGGATTTAACTGTTTCTGTGAGTTGTCTGAGAGTTCTTACTGCTAAGGTCTAATCTTTACAGTGAAAAGTTGAGTAAGGCCATTAAAACGTCTTTAAACTCCCAGATATTATTTATGTTACACAATGTAGTCCTCCTCATTGTGCTTTATGTAGAATACTAGGGAAATGTAATACTGTAAGGATAACCTAATTTAATTTAATGTCTAAAACTGTTACAGGTTCAGTTGTCACCTTATTCATCATATAGGTTTGAACCTGTGTTTCATGAGATATTCAAGCTCTAAATTAATAATTCCCTTTCCCAAAGTTAAACTGAGTCACTCTCCTCCCCATGTATTATGAAACACTAAACATCACAATGAAAGCAAAAGCATTTGCTCCCTGGCAACCACTATGTAACCACGATGAACTCTGGGACGCGGGAGTTGAGGTCCTTACAGAGGGCCAGGATGCCAGAACATGGGCAAGAACAAAGCAACGCAAACATAAGTGGATCAAGGAAATGTCCCGGGGTGCTTCCATCTCCACCTTGTCGTGTCCTGCTGGTTTGATGATGACTCTGGGCAACTGTACAGGGCAGGGGAGAAGTGCCCTGCTGGGGCTCTCCAGCTCTGGTCTTTACAGGCACAGAGAGCCAGGTCTTTTCTCCCGTGGGACTGCTGGTGGGTTTGAACCACTGACCTTCGGGTTAGTGATTGAGCATTTCACTTGGGAAAATGAGACAGGGGAGAACAGGTCTGTGATGGTAGTGCCAGGTGATGGTGAGGTACAGACTATGACGGCCGTGAGCCGGCATAAACCACCACGCTGGCAATTAGAAGCAAAACCACTCTACTTTCTAATTCCCAACTCCCACCTCACCAGCCCCACACATATCAATACAGGAACCACCTTACTGACTGATAATAACTCCAAAGAACGGATCAAGCATAGAATTCCAGCAGGCGGGCCATAGAGTCTGTTTCGGCAAATCAAACGTAAATATTTTGCAAACCTTCTAGGATCTCTTATACGTAACCTAAAGTTCCTGTCTCCAAGGTGCACAAAAGGAACCAGAAATGTAGTCAAGAGTTAGGTACTGGGAAGGGAACTCAAGGGGAAATTGGGGGAAAGGCTTCTTATTCCCTGCTATTCTAATCCCGGTAGCTCCTATGTTAGGGGCACGAAGACTCAGATGAATTTCCAATGAGCGGGGTCTCTGCTCCTAGCTACAAAGAGCCTCTGCTTCTAGCCACAAAAGATTACCCACTGTTCCCCGAGTTAGCCACAGATTCCTGTCTCTGCACTTTTGTTCATGCTGTTCCCTCGGATCGCAAAGCCGTTCTGATCTCTCTCTGTGTGGCAGAATTTTAGCTCCAGTCCAGCTCAACCGGCATCTGCTTTCAGAAGACACTGGAGCGGAGACCACTCGCTACCTCTCTCATTCCCACTCCTCCTCTTCCCCAGCAACGGATTCCAACGTTTCAGTTCAGCACAGACTACGAGGAGCAAACAGGAATCAAAGAAGTATTTTGCTTAGCACTCTGCCTACTGCTCTGACAATCGAACCTGCTTAACAAGTCATTCACTCAGCAAATATGATATGCTGACTTATGTTTGCTATGATATGCTTATGTTTGCTATTGCTGCTATATATTTTTTTTTACTTATTTTTATTTTTTTTTTTTACTGTTAAATTATTATTATAACTATTATGTGCCAACCCTGGAAAAACAATGGTGAAGAGCAAACAGTCTTTGCCCAAAAGAATGGCAGGAGAGCAAAACCAAAAATCACGCTAGGGTGGTGTGAATGCTGTGACGCATTAAGCGATGGACTGAGCTATCAGAAGGCCTGAGAAGACATCTAAGAAAAGACTTAAGAGACGGTGATATGACAGGAACGGCTTATCAGATAACTTCATGTTTTCTAAGTCTTCATGGACTTATCCAGGTGAAGGGAAGCCTCAGAATAATTCCAAAGAACAAATCCATATAAAAATTACACCGGCAGGCTGAGCCTCGGTGGTGTAGTGGTTGTATGTGGGACTGTGGCCCACAGGATTGGCAGTTCAAATCCTGCAGGAGCTCTCCAGGAGCAAGGCTGGGCCTCCTACTCCCACCAGGGGGCAGTGATACCCACATACACACACACAAAAGTACACTGGTGAGCACACAGTCTTCTCTCTCTCTCTCTTCCCCTTTTTAAACAGCACACTTACCAACATGGATGTTATCTTTAAAGGCCACATTGTGAAGCTGAAATATTAAATGGCGGCTAAATTTTTCATCGGTGCTGGAGTCCAAATTGAAAACATCTTCAGCAGAGCAATTAACACTGTATAATTCTTGAAGTGCTTTACAAACATGCTAAAAAGCACAAGTGAAATAATTATAAAAAGTCATTTATAGATTGAAAAATATCAAATTTATATGATCAAACTATTATACACGTTTATGTTAAAAAAAAAAAAAAAAAAACCTCAGAGGTTCTCGGGATTAAAATCATCTGAGAAATAAGTTACTTTATACATTAGTCTTCTCTACACTAACAATGAAATCATGTTTTAAGCATCTTTTTAAATACTGTCTATGAGTTCAATAGCCCTAGCTTTACTGAAAGTTTAGATAGAAAGATTCTCAGCCCAAATGGGTCTGAAAGAACCAGGTCAGGGGCTAAGTGACAGCAAACATGGGTAGGACACAAGCTCTGCTGCACAGATATCTGGATTTGACTTTGAGCTTTGTTATCCATGACTCTGTGATTCTGGCCCGGGCCACACCTGGTGCTCCTTCCGGCACACTGGGGATACTGAGAGGCCAACGCAGACGCTGTACAATCAGTTCTGACTCATGGCGACCCCGGTGCCCTCCAACAGAAGCGCAAGCCTACGGGTTTTCTAGGCCATGATCTTTCTGAAGCGGATTGGGCACTTCTTCTGAGGTGAGTGCAGACAGATGAGAAATGCCAGCTTTGGGGGCATCATGAGTATGTTCAGAACCTCCACTGGCGATAATAATAAGACTGAGCATGGGATTAATATAAGGAATATATAAGAAAACGAGTTAGAACGGGACTTGGTGCCCCAGCCACCACCAGTGAGTCCACTGTGTCTGACTGTGACTTTCTATAGGGTTTCCAGGGCTTTGGAAATCTTTAGGGGAATGGACTTGTGCATATCACTGAGTGGCGAGGGGGTTTGAACCACCAACCTTGAGGTTAGCAGTCTAATGCTTAACTGGCAGCACCACGAGGGCTCCTTCTATCTGGCACAGCATTAGCTGTGCAGCTTTAAACAAGTTGCGTCTCCCTAAACCTCAGGGTTATTTTCAAAATGTAACTACGGAGAACATCGTATATACTTACCTTCAGATTTGCAAACCTTTTTGTAAACTGCCAAGACTGCAGCTTCCTAACAGCTGGCATTACTCAATCACCACATTCCTCTTTACAGTCTCTGATGCTATTCTTTTCTCAAGTCCTCTCCAAACTCCCTACCGACAACAAATTCCTCATCTACCTTCTCTTGGCAGCATTAATTTATGCTAATTTATGGTGATTTTCACATGTTTTCTCTGTACAGGCTACCTGCCAGTCTCTCCTTTTTAAAAAAATTCTCTTTTTATAGCAATAGAATCCCAAGTTTTTGCTAGACTTCTAGCCATCCAGAATAAAGAATACATTTCCCGGATCCTTTTGTAACTAAGTCTGGCAAAGTGACGAAATCTCACCACGGACAAGTGAACAAAAGTGGAGCATGCAGGGGCTGAGCCCCGGTGGCGTGAGTGGTTGAGTGCGGAACTGTGGTCTGCGGGCTTGGCA
This sequence comes from Nesogale talazaci, assembly GCA_004026705.1. NCBI lineage: Eukaryota > Metazoa > Chordata > Mammalia > Afrosoricida > Tenrecidae > Nesogale > Nesogale talazaci. The sequence goes on along the minus strand of PVJH01011644.1, from coordinate 8,335 downwards.
GTTCAAATCCAGCGGCGGCTCTCATGCGTGGCACTGGGTAGCGCCCACGACCACCAGAGGCAGTGATGTCCATAAAAAAAAAAAGTAGAGTATGCACCTTCCAAGTCACCGGCCTAAAAGCCAGGGATGCGCTGTTCCCTCTCTCCATGTCTGCTGCCTGGAGTGCAGGCGGGGTGGTGGTGTGACATCATGGAAAATGTGAACATGGAGAGCAAAACAAGGAGAGAGAGGCAGCCTAACTCCTAATACAGTGGAACCGTACCCGGATATGACCCGAGAAGGAAATACATTTCTTATTAGTGTAAGACACTTTACTTTTTATGGTAGGAGCGGACTATTGACTATTTTAGATGCTCCATTATTTTGTGACAGCAAAAGCCATGCCTTCTTGGCCTCACTATTAAATCGAGTACTTAGCACAGTGCCTGGTCCTTAGTAGCTACAAAAAAAAATACTGACAAATGAACAAAGGCTAGTTTTGTGTTTTAGGGCACCACAGAATGAAACAATGCCTCTTCAGGTAATAGAAAATTATCACACTCTGCTAAATTCTCTACCACATTAAACTTTAAATTAAAAATGTGTTTTGGCACATTTAAAAATACATATTCATATAAGTTTTAAAAGTAATTATCAAATACAAAAGCTAAAAATAAAGTTTAAGTACTAATTCTAATCTATATGGTTTTGCCAAATGCATTAAACGAGATTCACTGCAACTGACAGCATAGCTTATTGAAATGTGTCAGTTATTGAATCAAAGTACATTATCTATTAGCACTAGTTATAATTATCCACTTATTAATTAACCATCCGTTAAACAACAGCTGACCTAATTTGTGCCTCTTTACACAGACCGATCCAAAAAAAAAAATACTTACTGGATTATAAACTTGTTATAGTCAAATTACCCAGTAAGTGAAATAATTGAATTTCAACATGTAATCATTTCAAAATGTGTTATAGAAATTTTCCAAACAAGCTGGCAAACATGTTAAGTACAACCACTGTATACTTTCGGAACTCATTTCTACAACCTTTTCCCCAAATTCTGTTGAAAGAGGAGAAAACTGTTCTAAACTTGTATCTGGATAATGTACAAAATTAAGGGAGAGAAAGATGTTAATTACCTACACGCTCCTTGACACACCAGTGTGACTTAGTCTCTGTTACAAATGGGATTTGAACTAGCGTTGCTTCCATTAAGAATGTCTCAGGTTCTACTGCAATGATGTCTTTGGCTGTGGTACTACCACAGTCAAGCGCCACTAGAAGAAATCCGAGTCTTCTTTTCTTGTTATCCACAGAAAGCCTGTGCAACACACCCTGTCGTAGATTTCAGAAGCAGACTACAGCCGATCACCTTGAATGTGCCTGATCTCATCTGATTTTAGTAGCATATTACATATCATAAAAAGTCAGTATTTATGGTCTGAGCCCCGGTGGTGCAGTGGTTGTGCATGGGACTGCGGCCCACTGGGATGGAGGTTCAATTCCAGCAGCGACTCCACAGGAGCAAAGGCTGGGCCTCCTACTCCCACCACCAGAGGGCAGTGGTGCCCAAAAATCAAAAAACAAAACAGTTAGTATGTATTATATACACGGATAACTAAGAGCGAGGGGCAGCGGTGGCATGGTGGCTACACGGTGAGCTGCTAACCACAAGGTCAGCAGTTTGAAACCCCCAACCGCTCCTCGGGAAAAGATGGGGTTTTTGATTCCTGTAAACTGCTAGTTACACAAGGACAGTTCTACCCTGTCCTATAAAGTCTCCATGAGTCGGAAACAACGCCATGGTAGTGAGTGTTTTAGTTTTATTTCGAAAAGCACACTGACACTCATTTTACGACGGCTTTCTTGATATCCACAGTCCCCATTTGGATGGTAAAACTGCTTTGGTCTTAATCAGAGTAAGCTGTTTATACTGGAGGTCAGATAATTAATCCACATATTAAAAATACAGAAAATGCCCAAACTTCTATCTTTCTCAAAAATTTTCAGCTCAAACCTCTGAGCACACAGTGACCCGTCCCCTCCTTTCTCAGCTTACTAACAGATGTGATGCTCAGAAACAAGTCGCAAGGAAGACCATGAGGAAAACGGAGACGCACTTCAGAACCTGGGTATCACACAAGCTCGTTTCCCGTAAGGAAAGCAGGAAAGAGTGGAGATGCGTGGACAGAGACGCGGAGCAACAGGCGTCTCTTATTTACCTCGATGAGCAGTGCCACCATCTTTTTCCCATCAGCTCCTGGATTGGCAAGTTTGTTGAATTCCAGATCAAAATACAGCTTGCACACAGAATTTTCAGGTATAACTTCATAGCAGTGCAAGAGATTTTTGCTAGATGAAAAATTTGAGAAGGTGAGACTCCTATCTTCCATCTTTGAAACCAAGGGAGACACTGTGTGAACTGTGAATGACATGTAACGAGGCGGTAATGCAGACAGGGAAGCAGTGAGCACGTGCTATCCACGGGCTTACTGCTCAGGCTCCTGCGATTCCACCAAACAAAACGCCACAGCGTGTTCGGTAACATTATCTAAGGAGAAAACACACCTAACCTCACACAACCTGGTTTTGCCTCCTAGGGGATTTGAACAGTAGGTAACACCTCTATACCTGCCCTGTTGCTGCCCGTGTCTATCGTTTTAGGGAAAAAAACCTATATTTTCCCTGAAGGATCATACATTCTGGGAAGTCTGTGATGCGGGCTCATAGTGACTCTAGAGAAGAGAGTAGAATGGCCCCTGTGGTTTCCGAGATTAACTGTTCACAGGACCAGAAAGCTCAGTCTTTGTCTCCTGAGGAGCTGTTCGTGGTTTTGGACCTCTGCCTTTGCAGTTAGCAGCCTAATCCGTAACTCCTAGGGCGCCAGGGCTCCTACCAGAGTAAGACAAGTATATTACTGAGAGGCCTTGTCCATAGTCATCCACTGCATCTGGAGACATGTTTAAGTGACACGTGTTCTGTGTGGAATAAGCCCGTCCATGTATAACTGGAACCATAGTAGCAATACTTTTTGACTTGGCCTCATGTTTCTATCTTCTGTTACCCCGAGGGGATTCCGAAATTTCTTCGGTGTAAGTGGAAATTAAATTGTACTATTAATCAAAAAAGGAGCCCCGGCCTTGCAGTAGCTTACCAGTTGGCTACCGAGATTGTTTTGTAGCATTCCCAAGGGGAATCTGGATAGATTTTTGCCAAAAGACACAAGTTGATCACAAGAGCTGACAAGAAAGTTTTGAGAAAATTGAAAATTGTGTTGTACCAAGGAACTTTTCATGACAATACACTTGCTCATTTTTCAAGGGTGGCAAAAGCTGTCCCTCCAGACCTCTTTTAGTTCCCCAAACTCAAAGAACTTTTAAAAGGAACGTGATTAGAATCCTTTGAGGATACTAAAATTCTGGGTTTTGACAAGGTTGTAAATTCAAGAGTACAGAAATTCTGTGGGGAAGGGCTAGAGATGGAGACACTGCCTTCAAAAGTTTATACACGTAAATGGAAGCTGTGTAGGGCAATAGCTTCACATTTTGATATCTTTGTTTATTAAAGGTGCCTATGATTTCGGAGTGAAACTTTGTGACTTACTATGTGTGCATGCAGACACGAACAAACATGAGTAAGACAGGTATATCTGCTCTTCACCTATCAGCAGGCTTAGCTTCCTAAGGCCAGGTCCTAACGCAAACAACATTGGTGTTCTACAACCACAGGGGAGGATCACATCAGTTCACAAAATGGAGGGGGACTACATCACCACATACTGCCAAAATACATCATGATACAACTTGCAAACCACTGAGAATCATGGCCCCGTCAGAGGGACCCAGAACCTGACACATCACAGCCAGAGCAACTCTAGCTTTGCACTTCAGCATTTGTTACTGCCAGAGTACAGAGTTAATGCTCCGGGTGAATTATTTTTTTAATGCTTGTCATAAAAGCAAAACGTTGGATCACAAGGTATCTGAAAAATGAGGAGTAAGTGCATGAGATTTTTTTTTTCCCTAACACCATCTGGTGATAAAATTCAAGGTTTTTTATAGTCTTGAAAATCCTATGGAAGTAGTTTTATTCTGTCTGATAGAGTTGCTGGAAGTCAGACTCTGACTTCCTGAAGGCATAGGTTATTTGGTATGGTTACCAAAAAGGAACTAACTTTGGGGTCAAGGACTCTGAAAGCCAATTCAATCTGAATTTATTTTACAAAAATTACTAGGTGAAAGAAATGCCACTTTAGCTTAATAGGCTGCATTGAAAAACTACTCGGTGGCATAAGTGGTTGAGTAAGGGACTGCAGCCCACGGGCCTGGCGGTTCAAATCCAGCGGCGGCTCTCAGGAGTGGCACTGGGTAGCGCCCACAACCACCAGAGGCAGTGATGCCCACAAAAATAAACAAAAAACAAAAACAAAAAAAAGAAAAACTACTCACCGGGATTTATAGTAGAACCAAAGTTGAGCATAGGTTGTGACGAGATAAATCCGCTGTCCGTCTCCCTCTTTATATTCCAAAGCAAATACATGAACATCCTTTGTGAAATCAAGAGATAGATTGCAAAAACTTAAAAACTGCAAATCTAAAATGCAATTCTACCAATTAAATGCTTATGAAAAATTTTGCCTTCAAATTATAATTAAAGGCAAAAAACTGATAAGATCTGAAAAGAAATCAGAGTACACCTTCAAATTTTAGATAACTAGAATTTGAACATTTATATTATTAAAGGAAGAGAAAAAATAAATCTAGGCTAAATAAAATCTAATTAATTATATTTATTTTTAATCACCTAACTACTGTATATACTCAAGTATAAGCTGACTCGAATAACAGCCAAGACAACTAATTTTACCACAAAAACTGCACTAAGACTGTGAAAAAGACTCGGCGTCTACATGGGTATATACAGTAATGTTTGTTCAAGGGAGAAACAGAAAATCCAGACTCAAAGAAAGGTGGGGTGGGGATTAAAAAGCACTCATAATCCTGTCATTCTAGTTGGCTTCCTATCAATAATTACACGGAATCTATTTTGCAAAACTACTCAAACATTATAAAGTATTTGAAGGTTAACTAATAATGTCCCTTCTGCTAACTCACTGCCATCCAGTCTCTGCGGCCTCAGAGCAACCCTGGAGGACAGGGTCCCTGTGGATTTCTGAGAATGTGATGCCTTGTGGACGTGGCAAGCGCCCTCCATCTCCCGAAATAATGCCCGAGTACATAGAAAATGTATGTGGGAACCAAATTTTGAAAGGCTAATTACTGTGGTGATTAACTCAATACAACTGGAGAGTCTGTTTTGTTTCTTGTATAGAGTGTTCTCTGATAAAGGAATGTGCATATAAATTCCTTTTGTTTGTCTAGGAAAAGGTTGATGGTGTGAATGAGAAGTTGTATGAGGACAGTTACCTGACTGCCTTTGGGGGAAGTTTTAGACCAGTCATTGGGATTCCCAGCAATCATACCATTGCATCTTTTATTAAATTTAGTTTTGAAAGAATCAGCTGCTAATTTTTTGACATTCTGATGCCTTCATTAACACAAAAAAACGATTAAGAAAGGTCTCCCTTGCTAGATTCCTCATTGCAAGGAGGTCCCCTCAAAAACGTCTGGCACTTTCAACTTTGATCTGGCCTCAGCCATGCGAGGCACAGCATACGGACCTCGGGAAGCACCCCTTCACCTCACTTCTTAGTCTCCGCAGTGCCCGGTGAGATAATGCATGGCGCACGCCCACTGCTCCGTTTCTTTTTGTGTGTGACATCGGTGTGTAGCAAGCAGGTCCTCCCACTTGCCTAATGTGTCGACAGTTATTGTGACAAATCCACTCTACCACTTCAAAGCATAAAAGTAGAGAGTAGGAAGAAAAATACAAGTCTGCCGTGACAGTATGATTTAAGTTTAGGGCTTATTCTCCTCTTAACATGTCTAGTAATGTTGCAGGCACTTTTGTTTATTATCTCCTAAATTCAGCTCCTTCTCTTCTTCCTAAAAATATCACGTTCCATTCATTCGTCCATCTACTCATATTTCTGAGTGTGCTTTTGATTTTACCGAGAGCAGTGACTTTTCCATCACCGGAAACTTAAACTCAGCACTCCATCAACAATGACCCTTCCTTTCCCACTACCTTTGTCATTCTGTTATCTTTCTGAGCTCTAGTGGGGCTGCTGGCTAAGTACAGAACCCACCAGCTGCTCTGCTGGAGAAAGACCAGGCTACCTGGTCTCATGGTGACTGACAGCATCAGAAATCCTATCCAGGATTTGGAGGTGGGAGGTGGGATTGACTCCACGGACCTGGGGTTGGTCCTGAAAGCACAACTTCCCTTACATGTCATCACAAATGTTGAAAACGGCCCGTCAAGTGGATTGATTCTGACTAATAGGACCCCAGTGAGGCAGTTCTGATTCTATCCGTCCACGCTGTCATTCTACGCGTCAGAATCAACTCGACGGAGTAGAACTATCCCAGGGGGTTTAAAAGTCTGTCAATCTCTGAAGCAGATGATCATATCTTTTTCACTGAATACTCTTTGCTGCTCCTGTGGGTTTCTGAGATAGCAAATGATAAATGATGAAGAATGCCTCATCTTTTCCCCAAGAAGCGGCTGGTGTTTGTGAACTGCTCCACTTGCAATTAGCAGCCCAATGTATAAACCAGGATGCCACGAGGTCACCGTGCTTCAGAATCCACTCAAGGGCAGTGAGTTTGCTTTTGTGGTTGGTCCCTCAAAGAGCTGGGTGCCTTTGGAGATAAACCCGGTTGTTTAGCAATCCTGTTACAGTATCTCTTAAAAAATAAACAAACACCCCAAACAGGAAGGTGATAAGCTAGTTACCTCTTTACAGCTTTTAACAAAGTTGAAAGCTTCAGTTTGTCGATGAAATAGTTTCCAGATGGAGGCTGGCTCTTCTGGTTTAGACAGCCGCGGTCTATACACTGCGGACAGAGGTTTCCGCTCATAATGAGCCGCCCGTTCTTCAATTTGCTTCAGCTTTGCTTTCCATCTTCTCTGCGTTAGTTCAAAGGCGTGAGAAGACTCAGTCCCATCCATGGAAGGCTCCTATCGGTCATGACTAAACAAACCAACAACAGCGTCAATGGTGTTTTATCTTGAGTAGGTTTTCTTAGGTAAAATCCCAAACGTTTTTTACCTGAAGCTTATTTCTATGTTTTACATTTTTTCCCCCTGCATGAGGTTTTACTGTGGAGAAAGAATATGGGCCCAATTGTATGCCCCCAAATTACCATATATACTTGAGTATAAACTGACCCGAGTATCAGTCGAGACACCTAAAATGGCATAAAACGGCATTAAAAATGTGCTGAAAAACTTGACTTCTACACAAATATATACGGTCTGTGTTGAAATGTCAATCCCTGTACTGTGGATGGTGTCCTCCTTGGGAATATGACTGTCTCTTCCGCGTCAATAGTGAAAGGCTACTGGATTGGGGATAAAGGGGCGTCTCCACTGAATGCCAATCCAAACAAAAATTAGCTGGCATCAACACCTAAAGGGGTTGGAAAGAAAGCAGCCACGCTTAATTAGACACCTATGGGAAAAGCCAGAACGGAGCATATGCAGGCCTAGGCCCAGGTGAGCGGTCCACCTGGGCACCCAGACTCGGCACCAAGCACATGACATCACACAGGTATGCCTAAACTCAGACAGTAAGATCAGCCAGTACCCTCAACCAGGCCTCACCAGCCAGCGGAGAGGGAGAGGGATAAAGACCAGACTGGAGGCCAGCCACTCTCTCTAGTTCAGGTGCTCTCTTGCAGGTTGGAGGGCAGGGGTGCCTAAGTGCCCCGAGCCCTCTGGTAAATATCTATCTAAACCCTGAAAAACAAGCCCACTGCCATCAAGGTGAGTGCTCCCCACAGACACCTACCTGTGGACAAGAGCAGCCCTGCCCCCAGCATGTTCAACACAGGAAACCTTTTCAGCAGTTCGATCCTTACCCTATGGCACCACCCGGACTTCTTAGCAGAGCTTGAAGAAGTGCAACTATAAGGGGAAAAAACCCAAAACTTGCTGCTGTTTTTAAGACAGTAAGTTAATGGGTCATTTTCACCGAGGAAGAGATGTGTAGTTGTCCTCGTCACTGAGAGCAGCATGGGGCAGTTCTGCTCTGTCCCGCAGGGCCACAGAGTCACAACGCAAGGACACGCTAATAGTCTCATTGAGGAGGTCCCCGGTGGTGTCATTAGCCAAGGGCTTGACTTCCAGCTCAAAGGCTGGCAGTTCAAACACATTCCCAGGGCCTCAGAAGCAGGCCTGGCGGACAGGTTTGTGTTGTCTGAGGGGCAGGGGGTCCAGG